>JADRCD010180473.1:0-25330 GCA_019843815.1 Montemys delectorum
GGGGGAGGAGGAAAGGGAGGAGGGAACATTTCTGTTCCATCAGGGTCAGTTACTAACCATATACAGTATCTGTGGTGACCATCATGATCTCTGTCATTTGCAGTCCATGTCTTTCATGAATCCTCCACTGTGGTTTGGATTTGGAACGTCCTCCATGTTCAGTGAGGCCATTAGCTTGGCAATGCTTGAAAAGGGGTGGTGTCTAGGAAGGGAGACTTAGAAGAAGGAAGCTGGTCAGTTTGGCAGATATCTGGACCCTGGGCTCCTGTCTCCTTCCATCTCTCTCTCCTTTCCTTGTCTCTTTCCTGCCCTGAAGTTAACAGGCCTCCTCCACCACGATGTTCTCTGCTGACACTGTCTTGGAACAACAAATTGATGCCGCAGGGACTGAAGCCATGAGCGAAAACCTTTGCTCCGTCCGTCCATCTGTCTGTGCGTGTGCACGTGTGCATGTGTGTGTGTATGTGTGTGTGTGTGTGTGTGTGTGTGTGTTGCAGGGAGGGTGGAGACAAGTCGCTCTAGGTATTTATGACTGTCCTGGAACTCCCAATGTAGAACAGGCTGGCCTCCAACTCACAGAGATCCTTCTGCCTCCGCATGCTGAGTGCTGGGATTAAAGGTATGCACCGCCTTGCCCCACCCAACCTTTTAAGTTGATCTTCTCCATTTTTTGTTTGTTGTTTGTTTTTGGTTTTTGTTTTTTTGTTTTTTTGTTTTTTTGTTTTTTTGTTTTTTGGGGGTTTTTTGTTGTTGTTGTTACAGTGTCAAAAGGATGACTAGCACATCTACTGTTTGGCACTGACCAAGAGAATGTAACAAAGGAGATGGGCAGTGCTTCTGTGACTGACAGTTGCTGTAGAAGACTCTGTCATGCTAGTAAACGAGGTCTGTTGACTCCTATTGTGTAAGCGTCTTACCTGGGAGAGACATAAACAATGTCTTCCCCTCCTCCTAAGGTCAACAACAAATTGAGGCATTGAATCTGGAGAACTAATAAGTATTTTGGGGACTCCTAACAGAGCATAGATAAGGGACTACTTAAGGGGTGTAGATGCTCTCCTTACAACAGGTCCACACGTGGTTAAGACTTTGCCAAGCAGGGATGAAGGCTTCCCCACAGCTGCATAGATGGAGTCCCTGGCTTCTATATTCTAGCCCTTCCCCAAGGACAAGTACAATTAAGGCAGAGTTGTGTACAACAGATCATAGGGAGAACTTGGATATTCAGGAGAGGGTCTCATGGTCCCATGCCTCATGGAGGGGGTGTAAATGGTCAACAACAGCCATTTTTCTTTTGCCAGGGGATTCAGCTGAACTCCCTAAGATGGTGGTTTCTTGGCTGGGAGAACAGTGACTCACATCACCACTCCTTGCTGACTTGACGATGGCATAGGCATGTTTAGGAAACTTAAATGGCAGAGAACTGCCTGTGGCCGCCAAGAGCTAATCGTGGTCTTGAGGAGATGCTGAGTGCTGCAGCCAGTGGAATGTCGGCTCTCAGTCACGGCCCACAGCCCCACCGCTGCCTGGGGGAGGAATTCTGTCAACAACCAGTCAGATGCATGCACAAGTGGGAACACAGCCCAGTCAGTACCTGACTACAGCTGTGTGATCCCAAGTAGCACCGTCAGCTAGACACAGCTTACCCTCTAAGCCACAGGAAGGGAAACAATGTTGCCTTCCAATGCTGGGTTCGGTGATTTTCTGGGCGGCAAGATAACAGATATAAGTAATCTATTTAGATCGGACTTTTGAACTGCTTTTATTTTTAAGTAATTGAAAATTCTAGAAATGAATATTAGGAAAATTGATGGAGGCTGGAGAACTGGCTCAGTGTATAAAGGCACTTGTCACCACACTTAACGACCTGAATTCAAATCCCAGGACCTATGCCACACACAAGCACATATGAAGGTGCGCTTGCGCGTGCACACACCCAGATGCACGCAGAGACACATAGTACACACAGACACACAAAGAGAGATAGACACAGAGAGGGACACAGACAGACAGACACAGATATGCATACAGAGATACCCAGAGACATACAGACATACAGAGAGAGACATACACACAGAGATATAGACACACAGAGGCACACAGACACACACACACACACACAGAGAACACACAAAGAGACACATAGACACAGCACACACAGACACACAGAGAGAGACACACACACACCCGACACACACAGAGACACACAACACACACAGAGAGACACATAGACACACACACACACACACACACACACACACACACGCAGACTCACGAGCTAAGCAGGAAGGAGGCTAAACTTGAGTGGAGATGTGAAGCAGGTGAGGGCAGAAGTGAATGTCCCAGGGACAAAGCCCCGCACAGTGAAACCACTCTAATTGCTCTTGAGCTTCTCCTTCATAACACATCAGAAACACTGACTCGATATTCAAATGAGGCTGTGAGGGGAATGGCCAAGTATGTAACAACATACTCAGGTTAACCTTTATGTACATAGAAACTATGCCTATTTTGAGAAAAATATGTTTGCACAAGTTATTTCAATCCAATGTGAGTCGGCAGAAATAGTTCAAGGAAAATAAAAAAAAATGATCAATGATCTGCAAGAAATAGTGGCCAGAGATAGAACCAGTGAGGACGACACTTAAATCTATGCAGTTAAAGTGTGGTCATCAAGTTAAGCATGGCCATTAAATCGAATCACTAAAGTAGGATGGGTCTGAGTGTAGCATAGAGAGTGCTTGCCCAGCTTGTCCTCAGCTCTGAGCTCACACTCATGCACTACAGAAAGCAAAATAAGATTGACAGGAAGCCAATGCAAGGATTAGTAAGTGAGCATATGTGGGGGAGGGAAATTTTAAAATGACAATTTGTCACTTCAAGTTTAGACTTTTTTGGGGGTGTGTGAAGAGTCTTGCTACGTGACCCAGGATAGCCTTGAGTGTCTAATCACCCTGTCCTGACCTCTGGAGTGCCAACACCGCACCCTGCTGGATTCAGATTTTTAAAAGGGAAATCTAGGAAATGACAGAATAGGAGCTACATGTCAGGAGGGTAACTGATAAACACATTAAATTTATTATATAAAAACTTTATCTTTTTAAACATACTTTTATTGATTATTTGGGAATTTCACTAAATGTACCCTTACTTTCCAGCCCTCTTAGGTCTGCCCCCACCCTCATCCTTGTGGCCTCCCCCAGAAAAAAAACAAGTCCAGTTTGTGTTACCCATATAGTCAACTGGCCCAAACTGGCAGTGGCCTACCCCTTAAAGAAAAACGAGTCCTGGCTTGGCAGTGGTGGCATACACCTTTAGTCCCAGCACTTGGGAGGCAGAGGCAGGCAGATGTCTGAGTTCAAGGCCAGCCTGGTCTACAGAGTGAGTTCCAGAACAGCCAGGGCTACACAGAGAAACCCTGTCTCAAAACAAACAAACAAACAAACAAACAAAAACAAAAACAAAAAAAAGAAAGAAAAGTGAGTCCTTCCCCACCTCTAGTCCAGCCAGTAGCCTTCTATTGTGGAGAGCTACACGCCAACATCCTTATCACAAATTTTCAGAGTTCTCTTCAGTGGTTTCCTGATTAGGTCGTTACTTTTTTCCTTTCGGAGGGGTAGGGGTATAGGGGGCGGTTGTTACGGAAGCCTCGAATGTCTTTCTCAACTGTGAGTCTGCAGTCATCAATACCACTGCTGGAGTTTCCTTGTCCTTTCCAGTCAGCGCGAAGCATGGATCATGGACTTTCACGAAGTAATCCCGCGACAGCACGGACCACAGACATCTACCTGGCCTCTGGCATAAGCTTGTACCATGAACCTCAGGATGGTCTCCAGTGGCAGGACAGGCCACGGACACCAACGAGACCCTCGGCAGCAGCCTTTGCCATCAGAGTAGGCATGAAATCTAAAGCTTTGTTTTTCCGGTGGAAGGACACCCATCAAGATTATCGTTTATAGGTGAAACAGGAAAACTAACTCTAAAAGGAAGCAGTGAGAATGAGCGAACTTCTGCCAGAATCCTGCATGCTGCACAGACCCAGAACTCCTGCGGGGAGCGGAGTCTCTGTGAGTCGGTCTCCTTGTTTGAGTGGCCACCCTTAGCCTCGTACTAGGTGATAGCTCACATCTGAGGAAGGGTCTGAGGACCCCGGCAACTCTACTTACAAGGCGGAAAACCAGACCAGCAGTAGGAAAAGCAAGAGAGCAGACCTCATCCCAGTTGGCAGTATGCAGAGAAGAGTCAGTGGCAGCCCAGCATTCAGAATAGTCTCCATTTAAAGTAAGCCCGGGATCTTTGGCCAAGGGAGAGGATGAAGAGGCAGCCACGTTGGGAGGAGGACAAAGGCTTCGGTGGGGCATGTGATTAAGGGATAACAAAAGAGCTATTTCTGTGGTGTTCTGTGATGGTGCCTCAGCCTGAAGAGACAGGCAGCACACTCATTTCCAATTAGCTGACTCAATCCTCTACCCTCGTGTGTGTGTGTGTGTGTGTGTGTGTGTGTGTGTGTGTGTATACGTGGGGTGTGTATGTATGTGCACAGAAGCCAGAGAGGACATCAGGTGCTCTGCTGTGTCATTCTCCACATTACCCCTTTGAGACAGGGTGTCTCCTGCCTGGATGGGCTGGAGGCCATAAGTCCCAGTAGAATCTTCCTGCTCTGCCTCCCATAGAGCTGGGGTGACCGTCGTGTGTGTGGCCATGCCTGGCTTCTTAAATGGCTGCTGGAGATTTGGATTCAAATCCTCGTGTTAGTATAGCCAATACTTCTACCCAGTGAGCTGTCTCCCAGCACCTCCACTGTTTGGCTGTTACAATGATTATGTATAACCTTTAGAAGAGAAAATAGAGTTCATAGGCCTCCCCTCCCGTTTCATTATTGATCATGTTACACAAAGCCCACCTAGATTGAAACACCTCAGCCTTTTGGTAAATGTTGTGGAAAGTGAGCCAAGATTAACAGACTGGATTATCTAGGTCCAGGGGACATCTGTTGAAAGACAAGGACAGCCAGACATGGTGACACTTGTCCTTACTCCCAGCACCTGGGGAGCAGAGGCAGGTATTGCTCTGTGAGTCTGAGACTAGACTGGCTTATATAGTGAGTTCTAGATCAGACAGGGCTAATAGATTGAGACCATGTCTCAATAAGAAGGAGAAGAAGGAGAAAGAAGGAGGGAAGGAGGGAGAGAGAGGGGGAAGAAGGGAAGAATGAAAGAGAGATAGAAGGGCACGGCAGTCTGTAAACGCTTACCCTTCGTTCATAGTCTCCTACCTGAAGCAGCAGTGACTTGTTAGTTACTTCTTGGAGTACACAGTGTTCAGGAGACCGTTTGAGTTGAGTTACCAGCAACAATCACATATACCAGGAGATAGATGTCCCAAATGCGCTGCCTCTGACTTCAGGAGCCTGTAAAGCTCTTTGGGAACGTTAGCAAGGGGTTGCAACAGAAATGGAGTACAACGACTCTCTTTTTTTTTTTGCTCATCCTTCAAACCGAATATGGATTGGAGCTAAAATAAGTTTGAAGTCAATGGTTCCAAGACCTGATACTTATCACAGAACTAGAACATTTATGGGCTTTGTGTCAACTGAAAGTCCTGTGGTGTAGGGGCCCAGCCGGGAGCTTTCCAGGTGCCAAAGGGCTCCCACACAGCTCTGGATCATATGTTCGTCGCTGCAAATGTAAAAACCAGGGGAAAGCCTATTACGGAAACCTCTCCTGGGGAGAAGACTAGGTGGCTGGAAAGCATTCACACATTTATTCATTAAATATTAACCGAGAGCTTTCTGAATGCTTGCTATCATTCTGGGTTCTGGCATGATTAGTGGGTAGAAAGCCAGAGCTTTGCTCTCACAGAGCATGTTCCCAAGGGGGATAGAGACAGCCATTAGTAAGTGTATAAAGTAGCAGTGACAGGGGCGATAAAGACCGCTAATGCAGGGCGATGCTCATTGCTCTCTTCTGACTGTGGTTGTAACTGACCAGAAGCTTCAAACTCCTGTCGGCGTGCCTCCCTGCCATGATGGACTGACTGTACCTTCAACTGTGAGCTAAGGTTAAATTTAGTCAGAGTATGTATATTTTATTAGACCAGAGGAAAAAGAAACTAAGATTCCTTCTTATCATTTTGATTTTCCTCTGCGTCCTCTTCCCCCCCAACCCCCCGGGGCAGTGTTTTCCTGTGTAGTCCTGGAACTCCCTCCAGGAGTAGACCAGACTAGCCTTGAACTCACAGAGATCCTGTCTCTGCCTCCCAAGTGCTGGGATTAAAGGTGTGCACCCCCACTGCCCGGCAACAAGCTTTCTTTTCTATGTGTTTGTAATGTTTATGTTTTTATATATTAATTATAAATATTAACGAATTTAATTATAGACTTTTGACACTACCTAAATACTGTATTTTGATCATATTTATCCCAGATAGCTCTTTCTTTCTTTCTTTCTTTCTTTCTTTCTTTCTTTCTTTCTTTCTTTCTTTCTCTTTTTCTTTCTTTCTTTCTTTTTTTTTTTTTTCGAGACAGGGTTTTTCTGTGTAGCTCTGGCTGTCCTGGAACTCACTCTGTAGACCAGGCTGGCCTTGAACCAGAAATCTGCCTGCCTCTGCCTCCCCAGTGCTAGGACTAAAGGCGTGCGCCACCACCGCCCGTCGTCAGATAACCCTTTCTTATCCCCCCATTCCCACCAATACCCTTTCTCTTTCCAACCAATCACTCTCCCATTGTTATGTAGGCACTATAAAGTCACCCAGATAGCTGTTTTCAGAGATATTGTTATTCATATAATACTTGTTTAGTTTTAATTTATTAATATCACCTGGCTTTCTGTACTGAAATTGTATTTGTTACATAGTATTTATTTCATATTAAACTGCTCTAGCAATAATTGAAAACACAACTATGCTTATCTATGAAGACTGTAATGTGTAACTTTTTTCCAGTCCTATTATTTTGTTTGGTATTGGAGATTTCCTGTGACTCCAGATTAGATTCCAGGAATGGAGAATTTGGCTTTGGCTTAATCTTTACAACTTTGGCTTTTCTAATAATGTACTCTTAGGTTATGCTTTTTTTAACATACATTTTCTGCCTTCCCACCGTTTTATTCTTTATAATATCAATTTACAAATTACAAAACCCACATGGGAGAAGAAGATCTACTATAGAGCTATTCCTCTTGCATTTATTGCAGTAGCTGGTGCAGGCAACGACTTTTATTTTCAGATTGTATTTACCGTTACTATTACTCGTGTACACAATCCTGTGTGTGTCTCTCATAGCTACCATGCACACACACTCGCATCACTAACATCCTCTGGCAGCATACATAGCACCTTCCAGCACTATGAAAGCTAGCCAGGAGGGATGAAGCTTCCTGGTGAGTACCAGCTAGAGTTCTCTGCATTCAAGAGTGGGATGTCTTCAGCAATAGAGTCTTCCCATCAAGTTGTGGAGGGTGACCAGGTCTAGGAGGTCTGTAGGACCTCACTGACCAACAATTCCAAAGAGGAAGCACGTTCCTATTAGAATAGAAAAGTACCACCAATGTTGCCCAGCTGCGAACCTAAGGAGCTATAATAATGGCTGTCCTGGCAAGACTATCACACGTTTGTGTAATAGTGGTGTGAATGTCATGGAAGTAGCCAAGCACCTTACGATTGGAATTAAAGGTTACTCCATAGCTTGCACTGAAATCAGGGCCATGAACTTGTGACTAGGTAGGTCATAGATGCTAGGGGAGAGGGGTCTACGATTACTCCGCTAAATAGGCACAGTATCAGGCTAACTCCTGATGACTTATTATATCCAAACTGAGGTTTAATTTCTTAAGTTCTTTGTATCCGAGATATGAATCCTCTGACGGACATACAGCTGATAATGATTTTATCTGGTTCTATAGCCTGCCTTTTGACTTGACTGACAGTTTCTTTTGGTGTGTGGAAGCTTTTAAATTGTACAAGATCCCATAAAATTGTGAGTTATTGGTCTTCTTTCCTTAGGTATTAGAGTCCTATTCAGAAAGTCCTTACCTATGCCTATATCATTTTTAAACGGGTATTTACTTTTATTTTATGTGTGAGTGCTTTGCCTGAATGTATGTAAGCACACTGTATATATGCAGTTCCTACAAAGATCAGAAGAGAGACATCAGATGCTCTGGAACTGGATTTACAGATGATTGTGAGCCTACCATGTGGGTGCTGGGAATTGAACCCAGGTCCCCAACAAGAACAATGAGTGCTCTCAGCTCTTGAGCCATCCCTCTAGTCCCTAGGCGTAAATGTTTTGGGATAGGTAATGAGGCAGGATTGCTCTTCCTAGACCTATCCTGGAACTCACTACATAAACCAAGCTGGCCTTGAACCCACAAAGAACTGCCTAGCTCTGCTTCCCAAGTGATGGGATGAAATATACCTGTGTCTTGAAGTGTATTCCATATCTTTCCTATGGTAGTTTTAGAGTTTCAAGTTTTGTGTTGAGATCTTTGATGCATTTGGAGCTTCTGCGTGGTGAGAGATAAGGATATATTTTAATTCTCCCATGTAGCTGTCCAGTTCCCCTGGCATAATTTGATTAAAATGTTATCTTTTCTTTAATGTGTGCTTTGGCATCCTTGTGAGAAGTCACGTGGCTGTTGCGTAATTCTCTCTTCTATTTCACTGACCCGTGTGTCTGCGCCACAACTGTGCTGCTGTGGATTATTACTGTGGATTGTAGTAGCCCTTGAAATCCTACCTGGGGATGTCTCCAGCAGCACTCTTTTTTCTCAGAATGATTTTGGGCAGCCACACTAATCAGGGTCTTTTGTAATTCTTTATACGTTTTAAGTCTTCTCCCTGTTTCTGTGAAGATTGGCACTGTCCAGATCTCAACTTTTTCTTAAAGAAGGCATGGAGGAAGGGCTGATACACAGGAGTGGGGAGGTACGAGAGGGTAATGAGGGGGAATATGGTTACAATGAATTATACTTAGTCATGAAAATGCCACAGTAAAACACGTTGTACATAATGAATTTATACGAATTTTTAAAGAGAAGGAAGAGAAGGAGGAAGAGAACGAAGGAGAGAAGATAAAACACTCTTTCCAAAACCTTCAGACACTAATGAGATTGGCTGGGGGTTACTGATAAATGTATGTACTATATTACCAAAATTATTAAATGTTTGGCGGATCCCTCAAAAACAGCCTGAATACTTTAACAGTAATAGCAAGGTGAATTCGACATTTAGCAACTTGAATGCAGAAACTTGAATTTTAACCTCGCATGTTTATTTTCATTGTAAGATGGCACTTTTGATAGAGAAACTCTCAAGGTAGAATGTAAACAGGTTTATAATAAGTATTTTGATTAACCTTGGTGGCTATGGCAAATACTTCTTTGTTAAGACTTTATTCAATTTTGTTCACATGATCGTTTATTAATCTCCACAGAAAAGGTGACATCATTCCTGAGGCCCCAAACACACATTTCCATTTCTTCAGAGTGGTTTGAATATGCATGGCCCGTGGAATGTGGTACTCTCAGGAGGTGTGGCCTTGTTGGAGGAAGTGTGTGGTGGGCTTTGAGGTGCTATGCTCAAGCTTCGCCCAGGGCATAGGAGAGCCTCCTCCTTGCTGCCTCTAGATGATAATGCCCTACTGCTGCCTACAGATCAAGACGTAGAATTCTCAGCTCTTTCTCTAGTATTATGTCTGCCTGAAGGCTGCCTTCTTCCTGCCATGATGATAACCGACTGAACCTCTGAAATGGTAAGCCAACCAGAAATAAATGTTTTCTTTACAAACGTTGCTTTGCTCATGGTGTCTCTTCACAGCAACAAAACTCAAACCAAGACACTCAGTCCTATTCATTTTGTTCTTGTGTTGGTTGGTGACCCAGTGACAGTAACACACTAGACAAAGTCTGGAGGGCATTTCTGAGAAAACTCCTTTCTCCTTTGCTGGCCATTCTGGAACAAGGCAAGACTCTGAGGATGCAGAGTGCTGAGATGAACAAATATTGATCTTCAAAGATCTTGTTGAGCTCATTAGTTAAACCAAGGCCAAATTGGGATTATTTTTTAACTTCCTGTTATAAAAAGTCTTATCAAAGCCACGTGGCAGATTAAGTCCTGAGCAAACAAACTGTGCACCATCATGTTCTTGATCTTATTAAAGCTAGGTTACAAAGATCATGAAAGACAATCTTTCTTTCTTTCTTCCCTCTTTCCTCCTTTACTTCCTTCCTGCATTCCTTCCTGCATTCCTGCATTCCTTCCTGCATTCCTGCATTCCTTAAAAACAAAACAAAAACAAATAAGAACACACAAAGGCAGGATCCTACAGAATCTCAAGGCTAGCTATGTAGCCCAAGTAACTATTACTTGTGATCCTATTGCCTCAGACTTCCGAGTGCTAGGATTATAGGCATGAGCCACCATACCTTGCTTAGCTAGCTATAATATTGTCTATATTCAGAAATGTTTTAGTTCATAACACTGGGCAACCAAGATTCCAGTGATAAGAGAATTCTTCATGGTATCACTCTGGATCCTGCACATACAGAAAAGCTATCACAGGGTGGGCTGTGCTCATTCTGGTGAAGGGCACCTACAACAACCCAGAAACTACATCAAGCTTATTTTATACATCTGAATTGAGGAGGCAGCTGAACAAGGAGGCAGGGTTGGCTAATCTTGACCGGCCTCTGTAGAGAGCAGGCTCCAGCTGCAGTCATCCCAGAGGGGGAAGGCACTACTGCTAGCTATTGCACACACTGTCAACATCTGTATGTAGATCAGAGGAAGGTTCTACCTGTTCCCTTGGGAGGCACCTCCATCCTTGAGATTGTGGACTTCACTCAGGACTTCGCCCACTCCTCAGAAGTATCAATAGAAAGTTATCAATTACAAGGACCACAACTCTGACCTAAATTACAAAGAATTCACTGGCTCTTATAAGTGAGAAGAATAATTAGTTTATTATTATGTTGGGTTGGGGTCTTGTCATGGTACATGAGTGAAAATCAGAGGGCAACAGTGTGGAGTTAGTCATCTTTTCCCACCTTTTCATGGGTTCTGGGGACTGAACTCAGCCTTTGCAGCAAGTGCCTCATTTGGGAACCACGTTCGTCACCCCCATATCAGAGCTTGTAACGTTATACAACTTGGACGTTCCCCTGTGCTTTTCTCAGCTGTCTCCCTCCATGTGTTAGCTTCTTCAGATTACTTTCCTTCATGGTAACACCACCATTCACTGTGGCTTTGGGCCTCCATCTCCACGTCTTACCCCTTCAAAATGCCAGGGACTTGAAATGTTCTCATTGGCTTAGCCTGAGTCATATGTGCAACCTCAAGAGCAGAATAGAATCAGATTCCTGGAGGCTTTCCTACATGGAAAGGAGAAATACAAACACCAGAGAGTAACTATACCGTGGTCACTCTGTATCCTGGTTGTTGTTATGAAGAATATCTAATTTTTTTTTTCAGCAGAGTCTTACTCTGTAGTCCTGGCTGGCCTGGAACTTGCTATGTAGACGAGACTGGCCTCAAACTCCCAAAGATTCACTTGCCTCTGTCTCCTAAGAGATTAAGGCATATGCTACCATACATTGGAGTTTTAAATTTTTCTTCTTTCTATGTGTACATGTGAGTGCGTGCATGGTAACCTATGCATCATGTACATGAAGCGCCCTCAGAGGACAAAAGGGAGTGTTAGGTCCCCTAGAACTCCAGCTGCAGACAAACAGTTGTGAGTGCCATGTAGCGCTGGGACTAGAACCACAGTGTCACGGAGGAGCCGCCAATGCTCTTAAATGTTGAACCATCTCTCCGGCCCAATTGGAAAGTGACTTTTAAAGATGTGCTTGGATTTCTACTCTATACTTTAAGCAGAATGTAAGATGGGATAACCAATGCCATTAGGGCCGTAGATTGCCATTAAAACACAATCTTTGGTGAACCATTTGGAAAGTGAAGCCAGAGATAGTTATTGAAGAGCCTTTACTAAATCATAGCAGGAACATTTGTGAGACAAGACTTCTGTTTATTTCTAGAGCCGCACATCAAGACAATCAATAGTGATTTAGAGCAGCTGCTTCAGGAGAAATGTCAAACTCTTTGCTCTTTAAAAAATGTTAATGGGAAAATTTGAAATCCGGGAACTCTTTTCAACACCTTCACTCTTCTGAAATCCAAAATTGCTAGGATTAAAAAAAGAACGCAAGGCAATCCAGTCAAATTCGTAGTTACTTACTGGCACATCTGCTATTTGCATCAGAAAATGAAGCAAAATTGGCAGGAAACACAACGAGCTATTTGCAAGGCAATTCAAAGTCCACAGCCGGTGTTTGCACAGATTCCTAGCACAGGGTGCTTGGTGGCAAACAATGCCATCCGAGAGCCTGGCCTCCTTACTCATCGCCCTGCACGCCTGAAGTTTATCTCACACCTGCATTTGAAACTTGGAAAACCTGCCAAGTGGTTTCCCCAGATGGACTCGGCAAAAATTCCAGGGTGCTGTACAACATTGTAATCAGAAAAAAATCTGTCTCTCAAACTCATCAGCTATCCGGAATCAGTTAAAAAAAAAAAAGAAAAAAGAATAAAAAAAAAAGAAAAATTTAAAGTGATGTTTACTTTAAGAGGGTATCTGGTGCCCACAGAGGTCATTGTCATTTTGACTAGAGCAGCACAAACTAAGAATGAAGCTGGGCAGAGGCAGGTGGAGCATGCCTTTAATCTCAGCGCTCAGGAGGCAGAGGCAGGTGGATCTCTGAGTTGGAGGCCAGCCTGGTCTACAGAGGGAGTTCCAGGACAGAGAAACTCTGTTTCAAAAACAAAAAACAAACAAAAAACCCAACAAAAGCAAACTAAGAATGAGGACTATGTATGCCAGGGTGTGGTTGCTCTAGGGTCTTTCTCCCTCAGGAATAGTCCAAGATAGGAGAGGCCATGCTTGCCCAAAGCTACAGAGACTTAGCTGCTTTCTTCTGGGAACATTTACGAGCTAATTACTTGTATTATGGAAATGCACCCCCTGAACTGCGAGGGTGATTCTGCAAATTCAGTGAAATGTAACTTGTATATAAAAAGCTGCTTAGTTAGGGAGAGAGAAGCGGCAACCAATGAAAATTCCTTGCTGACGCTTTAAGATTGTCTATGGCTTAACCAATTAACCTTTTCTAGAAACTTTAGAAAGGGCAATTTGGATATTTTAAATAACCAGAGCAGTGCAATATACCCACATTAAGTCGAATGTGCAAGAAATGGGAAACATTGATATCTGCCCCCCGCCACTTTAAACAGCAGTTTTCCTGTTCTGCACGTGAAAAGGGCTGCAGAAGGTAGTTAAAATTTGGATGGAGGCCAGGCTGCCAGAATCCTGGGGCTGAGTACTGGCTCTGCCTTTTGTTAACTGGGTAACCTTGGGCAGATGACAAACTTTCTCTGCATTGGCTTTTTTTATCTGGAAGAGGGGGGTAATAACTATGCCATCGGGCTATTAGAGGCTGGAGTGAATTAACCTGGAAGGAGCACTTAGAGCAGTAAGCACAAATTAGGCATTAGTGTAATTATTTATGGCATTTCAAATACATTTACTGAAGGAACTTCTACTAGAATACAAAGATAACAAAATCAATATGCACTTCCAAACTACACGTCCGTAGACAAAGCATGTGTGGAGAGTTTCCTTTAGAGGCTGGCAAGATGGCTCAAGCATAAGAGCACTTCGTGACCAAGCCTGACTGATGACTTGAACCGCGTCCCCAGAAATCGTATGGAAGAAAGAGGGAGCCGATTCCCTTGAGCTGTTCTCTAAAGCCCACGTACATGCTGTGGCACACTTTTATATGCTCCCTTAAACCTATGAAATAAAATAAATACGTGCAAAAAAAAAAAAAAAAGTAAAGAAGAGAAAAATCTTCCCTCTGGGCATAGTGTTCCATTTGTTTAATCTCAGCTCTCAGGAGGCTAAGGTAAGAGAATAAGAAGCTTGAGGCCAGTCTGTCTGATTAGACATTGGTCTAGTGCTGTGAAGCGACACACTGACCAAGGCAACTCGTATATTATAAAGCACTTAATCGGGGCTGGCTCCTAGTTGCAGAGGCTTAGTCCATTATCTTCACGGCAGGGAGCATGACAGAACACAGGCAGACACGATGCTGGAGAAGTGGATAAGAGTTCTGTCCACTGGCAGCAAGAAGAGAGCCCACCTCCAGGGACATGCTTCCTCCAACAAGGCCACACCTCCTAATCCTTCTAATCCTCTCAAAGAGTTCCACTCCCTGGTCATTCTTATTCAAACCGCCACACTGGCCTACATAGAGAGACCTTGTATAAGAGAGAGGAGTAAGCATACTATTGAAGGAATTTACAATGTCACATAAGATGTAGTTCAATTCTATACAAACATCCCCAAGTGCATATTGCTTGAAGGTTCTGCAAATTATTTAACAAATAGTTACTGAATAGCTATCTTGTGCAGGGCACTGTTCTAGCACAGACTTTGTGTGTATGCACGTGTGTGCGTGGGGCTGATAATCACTTTTTAGGAGAATACAGTAAGTAAACCAAATAATGAATGATTTATCACATGGTGCTAAGCTTTAGGAAGAAATGTGGTGCAAAATTGGTGTGTAAATAATGGAGTATATCTATAGAGAAGGCCTCTAGCAAGAACATGCTTGACAATGGCCTAAGGAAGAAGCCATTTTGGACCTGGAAGAGAGGGATATTTACAGAAAGGGGGCATAAGTCCTTAGGCTACAGGAGGCGATGCTGTTTAAGGAATAGCCGTATCTGCGGAGCTTGTATTCCACATTCAGAGACTGCCATCTGTACGTTCCTATATAAACTCGCTGCTTGAGATAGGAAAATTATATGAAAACATGATCATCACAGTTAAATGTAAATTACACAGGCTCTGTGTTATGTTGGCTTACATATGGATTCCAAAGAATCTGTGGACAACAAATCTGACTTTCTCTTTTCAAAAGCAACTCAGAGTAGCAAGCAAACTATAGCAAATTAAGAGCAGCAACTGGGAAATCCTCAAAAAGGCAAGAAAGACCATTAGAAGCAGGATAGATAGGTCAGTGGTTAGGGTCTCTGGCTGTTCTTGCAGAGAATACAGGTTCAATATCCAGCCCCTAGCTGCCTGTAACTCCAGTTACAGATACCTTCTCATCTCTACCTCAGCTGCTTGCACATAACAATGCCAACTTACAAACTCACACACATGCATCTAAGATAATTTTTTTTTTTTAAAAAAAAAGGCCGTACGCTTAATGTTTTTTTTGTTTGTTTATAAAATCCTGTTTAAGAGTTTTGCATGATATCGTCTTTTCGTGGTTGGTAACTGGGTCCTACCTGATCTGTTATGACTGTGAACACAGCTGTAGAACCTAGAAATAGTTTTAGCTTTGTTTAAAAATAAGCAAAGCCAGGCTGGAGAGATGGCTCAGTGGTTCAGAGCACTGATTGTTCTTCCAGAGGTCCTGAGTTCAATTCCCAGCAACCACATGGTGGCTCAGAACCATCTGTAATGGGATCTGATGCCCTCTTCTGGTGTGTCTGAAGACAGCTACATACAGTGTACTCATACAAATAAAAATAAATAGATCTTAAAAAAATAATCAAAGCCAGAAAAAATAAAGAGAATGGTGGCTTCTGGCATCTTCAGAGGAACTCTGAGAGACCCATGGAGCCCAAAATAGTTCCTGAACAGCCAAAAATTAAAATTAAATTAAATTAAAATGAAAAAAAGAAATTAAAAAAAAAGGAAGAAAGAAAGAAAGAAAGAAAGGAAGGAAGAAGAAGACAAGTCTATGGGAAGATGCCTTTAAAGTGAAATTGGAAAGAGAGATGGTAGAACAGAGCTGGGCTCAGCAGAAAATGAGAAAGTGATCCCCTTCTCTGCCGTGTCTCAGCCAGCAGGCTGCAAACACAAAGACTAAACCCAACTAGCGAGCCCTGGGCTGCAGATATTGAGGGCTGGGAGGTGTGTAGCAGCCAGGAGCTCCCACAGAACCTAAACATCCCCAGATGCTCTGCCCAGCAACATCCCCCTGATTCTGAACAACAGCAGGATATCTGAGACTAGTCTTATTGAAGGTCCGGTGTTTGCGGTTCTTCAGAAACCAGAAACCTTGAACCAGACCAACCTTGCAATGAATATTTTCATGGAAAGCTGTTTGGGCAAAAAGTAGACTATATGACACAGTGCAGTTTCCAATGCCACCATGGATATGCAATGGAGAGGCGAGAAAGATGAACAATGGTGAGTGATCGCTGGAGAGCGATGAAACTAGAGACTCGACAGCGGTGCGGGTGTGAGAGAAGGCTGCTGTGGGTGGAGACGTGTCATTGCTGAGTAGGACCGACGGGATAGAGTGCAGCAGGTCCGAGCTTACACGCTCAGCCCGGGAACATACTGCGCATGCGCGATCGCTCTGGTTCTGAGCAACAGAATGTCTGAGATGAAGAACGTTTAACTTTCTGGATTGGACCTCCTTGGAAGACCTCTCTGGTCCTTGCTGCCCTTGGAGGCCATGTTGGTACCCCATGATCCACTGCCCCAGACCACATGGAAGCCTGAAGTTCACATGGATGTGTCTGTGGTCTGGATCGCCATTGCAAGTTCTCGTTACTGCTCGAGGCCAGTGCATGTCGGTGGTCTGTGCTGCCACCTGAAGCCATGTTAATGTCTGTGGGCTGTACTGTTGGGGGAGCCCATGTTGGTGTCCTTGTCCTGTACTGCCACTGAGGGCTATCGTGGGTGGCCCGTGCTGCAGCGTAGGGCTGTGTTGATGTCAGTGGTCTGTACTGTAACTGGAAACCGAGGTCTTTGCAGAAGTCCAGGATCTGTTCCCGCTGACTTTAAAGGACAAGGAAGATACATTTGCACTGATGTTGATGACTGCAGATTCACAGTTGAGAAAAGAGGGACGGACATAAAAGGCTTCTGTGGCAGACCCCACCCCCAGCCCCACCTCAAAAAAACCTAACAGCCTAGACTGGAAACTACTGAAGAGCATGTTAAAAAATCGTGATAAGGATGTTGAAGTGTTGTCGCTTTCAACAATAGAGGGCTTCTGGCAGAGATGAGGCTGGGGAAGGACTCAGTTTTCTTTAAGAGGCTGACCAGTGGGCGCTTGACTGTGCTCCAGTGAGTATATGGGCAGCAGAAACTGGACTTGTGGTCCTCCTCCTCCTCCTCCTCCTCCTCCTCCTCCTCCTCCTCCTCCTCCTCCTCCTCCTCCTCCTCCTCCTCCTCCTCCTCCTCCTCCTCTTCCTCCTCCTCCTCCTCCTTTTTCTCCTCCTCCTCCTCTTTCTCCTCCTTCTCCTCTTCCTCCTTCTCCTGTTCTTTTTCTTTTGAGGGGGAGGTCACAAGGGCGGGAGGCAGACCTGGGACGACTGAGAAGTGAGTGTAATCATTGTACATGATGTGAAATTCTAAATCAAAACAAAACAAAACAAAACAAAAACAATAAAAACATTACATTGGAAAAAATAAAAAGAAGCAAACCCCTCAACTGAGTAAAAAAGCAACAGAGAAACAAATCCCTTCCAGTTCTCACTGGAAAGGGTGGAAGTATAGAGGAAACCAACTGCTCCATTTAAGAAAGCTGTTGTGAGTGCTGCAGAGAGCAATTACTGCTTAGCTGAATCAAGGCTGAGAGGCTAACTGAGGCTGACTGTAAAGAGTAGCTGGTGCGTCACTGAAAAGCAGCCGCCCTGGCTGGGGACTTCTCCAAAGATCACACACAACTGTTTCAGACTTTCTATTTCTGGGGCACTGCCAAGCCATCTGAGAATCCGTGGTTTTTAACTTAGTGTCTTATTCTGGGTCTCAGAAAGTCAGCTGTTCAACGTGGAAGGATTTTTATTAGGGGAAACACCTGCATGAGAGAAACCCAGAAGGCAGGCAGGCAGGCAGGCAGACAGACAGACGGGCAGAACTGTCAACCTGCCACCCAGCCTCATTCGGAATGAGGAAGGTGGGGAGAAAGGAGAGGCACAAACCACCCAGCTCACCCAGCCTCTAAGGATTCCTGTCAGAAAGTCCCCCAGCCCAAAGTCATGTGCCGGCAGCCTATGCCTCTGGGCCTGGACCTGTCTTGGTACTTAGTGTCCCTGCAGAACGTGGCTCATGGCTCTGAATAGCAAGCCTGACCTCAGCACAAACTTGGAGGTGGATTGCAGTGTGGGCCCTGTGCCAAGTGTGCCATCGAGCAGTGTCAGAATTACTGAAGGAGCTGGCTTGCTGCATCCGCCGGGGCCAGCTCCTCCTCCCCCGCCAGATGCCATCAGATGTCTTCAATGCCTGCTGCTTAGAGGAGCTTGGCCAGGCAGCCAGAGCCTGGTGGGGTTGTGTCATGCCTCTCCTGTGTGCGGACCATAGCAAAAGGGCTTCAGGCCAGAGGAAGTAGAAGCATATCTTGCGCTTTAATGTTTATCAACGAGTTTCATGAACGTCTTACTGATGTGCTTGGCAGCGGTGTCTGTATTTTTGATTTCTTCTAAAAATGAAGGGGGAATGAAGTTGTTCAATAAAGAGCTCCCTGGTTCCATGGACACAGCTCAGTCAGAAAAAAAAAACAGACAGGTTTAAAGGCCTGCTGGTGAAATGGAAGGTCAAATGGACTACCATCCAAAGTCCCCGCAACCCCCCCCCCCCCCCCCGACACACACACACTTTCAACCACTCGGTACTCATTATGTCTGTTTTTCTGCTGAGGGACCTGACCTCACAATAGCACATGAGCACACAGCATCCATGTGAACATGAGTGGTCTGGTACTGAAAGTGGGTATTGCAAACACCACTGGCTGGCCCCCATTTGCCATCATTTTAAGCAGAAAAATAAATCTGTAATGGCTATAGGCAAATGCCTAAACATTCTCTAAATGGGTCGTCAAAGAGTGGGGTCTAAATCCGGGAAACAGTATGTACCTGTTAGGATTTAAGTTGGTTAAACCATTGCTTTCTGATCATCAGAATAGTCAATGTGATTATTATTGTTTGTCTTATGTAAGGTGGAGAGTTTGCATGTCCTTTGAACCTGACACAAATTTTAGTATTTAAAATACTCTACCAAACAGGGCACATGGGTGCGGGCCATTCATTTGCCAGTACTTGGGAAGTGGAGACAAGTGGATCTCTGAGTCTGAGGTCAGTGTGCCAGGCAAATCAGAGCTACCCGGTGAGATCCTGTCATGACAACAACCAACTCCATCGCATTTGAAAACAGTGAGTTCAAAATGATGTTTCTAATACGCCCATTTCCCACAGAGATTAGAACCAAGCATAAAGATTAAGTGAATTACACATAGAAAGATAATCACAAGAGGCTGGAAAGAGGGCTTAGCTGTTAAGAGCACTTGCTGCCCAGGCAGTGGCTCTATGTTAGGAGCATAGCCTGGACATGGCTAGTCACAACCATCTATGATTCCAGTCCCAGGGGTTCTGGAGCCCCCTTTGGCCTCCAAGGGTACTGCCTAGATGCAGGCAAAATACACATCCACATACAATCTTGAGGCTAGAGAGATGGCTCAATGTCTCTGCTCTTCCAAAGAATCTGGACCCGGTTCCCAGCACCTATATGATAACTCACAACTGTCTGTAGCTATAGTTACAGGAGACCAGATGGCCTATTCTAGCCTCCCTGGGCACCAGGCACAGACATATAGGTTCAGGTAAAACATCCACACACATAAAAGTTTTTTTTTTTTTTTTTTAAAAAAAGATGAATAAATCTTTAAGCAGGATATGGTGAATCGTGCTATTAATTCCAGCACCCAGGAGTAGATGAAGAGGGATCTCTGTGAGTTTGAGGCTAGCCTGTTTTACATAGCAAGCACATAGTAGTATCCTGTCTCAAAAAGAAAAAAAAGTTATAAAAACTTACACAAGTAAAATCATACAAACACACTCTTATGTGGTATAAAGTAGGCTTCCTGAGGCTCTGTCCTTTGGAGGTTTAAAAGCAATGTTGGCCAGGGATAGAAGGAATCCTCTCCTTGAAGTCATGCCTGTTGACCAGGGACAGAAGGAATCCTCTCCTTGAAGCCATGCCTGTTGACCAGGGACAGAAGGAATCCTCTCCTTGAAGCCATGCCTGTTGACCAGGGACAGAAGGAATCGTCTCCCTGAAGCCATGCCTGTGAGAAACAAGTGTTGTGTGTTTGATTTTGTTCCTTGACTGTTCCCATTTGGATGTAGTGTACAAACACTAAGTTTGGACACTAGAGTTTGACCTGGGTCCCCAAGGTCATGATTTGGGTGTTGGGTCTCCACAAATTCACCTATCCCTTCATGGCCACTTGGTGTTTCTACCCTAGAAGCCCTTCTTCCCCCAACAGACCTTCCATAACAAAGGAGGGTGAGCCTCAATACCGCGGAGCAAGCTCTCAGCGCCCTCCTGGGAAGAAGGACCCTAGCTATCCAGTGTGGGGAAACCCTGCTAACTAAGGTCACAGTCCACTATGACCACACAGCTCCTCTGAGCTTGGTACAAAATGAAGGACTCCCTTTACTAGCAGAGCTCCCCCTACTCTGACATTGTCTGGGGATCTCAGTTCCTCACACCCTCTGGGGGAAGGTTGAGTAGTCCTTGGCAGTTGAACCTACAAGTTCAACTTCCTCTCTCATTCCAGAAGAACCCTCCCAGTAAGTACCTGGGATTCCTGGAGTGCCTCTCCATGCAAATGAGACATCCACAGAACTTTAAACTCTAGCCAATGATTTTCATTTACCCGGAAAACCATTTCCCACTCTTCAAAGTCCATATCTAGCCCTGGTTCACCCTAAATAAAGTGTATTTGCACAAGCCCATCCCAAGTATAGGTATGCATACAAGCTAAGATCCTCTAGGAGAGCTCTTTCATGGAAGACCATCAGACAAGACCTTCCCCCAACACGCCACACATAGTTACTCCCCACTGGACCAGGTTCCTGGAGAAAACCATCCATTCTGGACTCGGCTTCATCCTTCCAGCCCAGCTGGAACCTCAAATGCAAACCACAGTCCAGAGCCTGACTTAGAGGAGATGGTTGTCAGAGGCAAGCAAGATTATATTTCTGTGTGTGTGTGTGTGTGTGTATGTGTGTGTGTGTGTGTGTGTATGTGTGTATATGCGCGTGTGTGTGTGTTAAAGTTCCAAGATTAAAAGACTAAAAATTAAAAATAAAAAAAAAATCATATAGATTGATTTCTCTTTTACACAACTCATTACATTTTTTAAAAGAAAAAAAGAGTTAGAGGGCTGGCGAGATGGCTCAGCAGGTAAGAGCACTGAGTGCTCTTCCAAAGGTCCTGAGTTCAGATCCCAGCAACCGCATGGTGGCTCACAACCACCCGTAATGAGATCTGACGCCCTCTTCTGGTGCATCTGAAGACAGCTACAGTGAATTATGCCGGAGCGAGAGGGGCTGGAGCAAGTAGAGGTCCTGAGTTCAATTCCCAGCAGCCACATGATGGCTCACGGCCATCTGTACAGCTACAGTGTACTCATACACATAAGATAAATTAATAAATCTTAAAAAAAAGAAATGTTTAGTTTGTAATGCTCAGAAATGTTTCATACACCTAATATGTTTGTGGGCTTTAAAAAAAAATTTTAATTAAAAAAGAAGAAAAGAAAAAAAGAGTTAGAAACATGCTTTATTAAATCACACTTCGGATCCAATTTTGAGAGATGCACTTCTTTTTCCTCCCTTGAGAGCTGTCTGTGTCAGTCAGAAAGCTTTATTATCTACTGACTGTTAATCTTTGGGATGGATGCCAAATAAGAATGTCCTCCTCCTCTCCTAAGCTCCCAAGCCACGACATAGAATTCTGCTGTAAAGGTGCAGTTTTAAAAACTAGAAGCAGACACATGGCAGAAATTGGGCCTCCACTTCAGCTTCCGGCTGGGCCCCATGCAGCTGCCCCAGGTTCTTATTGAGAGACGCTTTGTTAGAGAAGTGAGCATGTGCAGTCACGTCAGAGTGATGCTACTCTCTGTTCACTTACAAGTCTTACTTTCCCGGGAGCAAACACTGAGGCATCCACATCTGTCTCAGACGTAGTTTCGTTATATTAGATGCCCATCCTCCGAGACTCACTATTTCATGGTTCTGTATACGCTCTGGTGCTACATTTGCATTGGTTTGAGCTTTAATTTTTTTTATAGTATTGGAGCTCTGCTGCCTGGAATTACAGGTGGGATCAGCCACTTCCAAAGAAAGACTGTACAAAAAAAAATGTATGTGATGCTGCTGTCAGGATGTGAAGGAACATTGACAAGGCTGACCGTCTTTCAGAAAGAACCCCAAGTTAGTTAATTAATGTAAAATATACTGGACGCCTCTGGTGTAATTTGTTTTAATTAATTATTAATACTATTACTTTGCCTGCATGTCAGTGCATTTGTGCCGCAGCACACGGGTGGAGGTTAGACTTGTGGGAGTCTGTTCCCATTTTCTGTTGTGTGGGTTCTGAAGATGGAACTCAGGTCAGCCACCCTGGACACAGGTACTCTTACCTGAGACCCATCACTGGCCCCGGAAGTCTATCCTTTTGACCCTAAATTATTTTTACTGTACTTCAAAATCTTCCCATGTCTCAAGCCTCACATAAAAATTTTCTGATCCGTCCAACCATGATTTCTTCTTTAAAAAATCTCCATAGCACTGGGTGGTGGTGGCGCATGCCTTTAATCCGAGCACTTGGGAGGCAGAGGCAGGCAGATTTCTGAATTCGAGGCCAGCCTGGTCTACAAAGTGAGTTCCAGGACAGCCAGGGCTACACAGAGAAACCCTGTCTCAAAAAACCAAAAAAAAAAAAAAAAAAAAAAAAAAAAAATCTCCATAGCACTCATGTGTGTATTTTTGCACAAATATTTTTAGATCACTCTTCACACTTTAATAAAACAGAAAGAATTTCTTTATATATGCCTCCATCCTATACACACAGCATCCTGTTTTGTTATAAACAATGAACTCCCGTTGACACTTTGTTCACAAAGATGGCTTACATTAGGGCTCACTTTTGGTGTCTGTATTCTGTGGGTTTCCACACAGATACATTCATAGTAGCATGCATCTGTCGTGATTGTGTTGTACAATAGTTTTACTGGCTTGGAAATGTGTGGTCAACTGTTTATCCCTCCCTCATTCCAAATTCCTGCTTGCTGTGGATCGTCTCTGTTTCTGCTTTGCTTTTTCCAGAGCTATATTCAGGAATTGTACAGGGTGTCGCATGTTCAGGTTGGCTTCTTTCACTTAGTACTATGTGCTTTGGTTTCTTCCATGTCTTCTCATGGTTTCATAGTTCATTTCTTTTCAGTGCTGAGAAGTACTTCATTTTTTTTTTTTTTTTTTTGGAGATACTAGATTATTCAATGACTAAAGAACGTCGTGGGGGCTAGAGTGATGGTTCAGTGGTTAAGAGCACTGGCTGCTCTTCCAGAGGATCCGGCTTTGACTCCCAGTACACACATGGCAGTTCACAACCACTGTCACTGAACCTGATACTCTCTTCTGGCCTCCACGGGCACCAGACACGCTCATGATACGCACACATACATGAAGGCAAAAAATATATACATACACCTAAAATAAAAATAACTAAATATAAAAAGATGTCTTGGTTGCTTCCAAGATTTGAAAATTATTAAGTAAATATCTATAAACATTGGGACTTTGTGTGTGTGTGTGTGTGTGTGTGTGTGTGTGTGTGTGATGGGAATCACTCTGAATTCCCTCTAGCATTTGGTCTTGTTTTCATCTTGGGCATTCTGATAGGCATGCGGTTTGCTTTGAGTGGGGAGATGGATGCAAGTTGTGATTCTGGGATGGAAGAACAAGAGAACAGGGCGGAGGTGGTGATGTGCATTCAAAGGACAAACCCAAGAATGGTAGCTTCTGTCAGCAAGGGGCTGCTGACTCCTTAGCAGATTCCATGACTGGGCAACCTGGAAGCAGCCACTGTACAAACTGTACCCTGAACACCTGCATGTTAACAAAGGCCTACCATTCTCAGTACAAACTCTGTGCAGGTAAGGCATTGGGTCCAGTTTGTTTCGTTCCTAGCACAGTGCCTGACATTTTTGTACAGCGTGACCCATGAATTTGTTGACAGCTGAAGTAATGATTAAACAGCCTGTAACCTGCAGTGACTTCATGAGGTTGGCAAAAAAGTAGCTGGAGGTATAGACCACTCTAAAAATCAAATCAAATGAAACTCGTTATACTTCAGAGTACCATAAAGAACACACAGGTAAGTGGTGAGACAGGAAAAAGACATTTACTATGTGAGTGATAGTCTTAATACAAAAGAAGTTTTGCACACTATGAAAGTCTGAAACGAAAAAGGATGTAAAGTAACTAGGGAAGAAGAACACAGGCCCCAATAAGTATTGTGTTTTGTCAAGTTTGGTCATAAGGTATTCTCTCCCACTCGACATTGTCACCCTGGACATTTCTGTTCTTGACCAACTAGGCCACGGATGATGGACACACACTTGCACATTCTTTTCTTCTTGCAGAGCATTTGTCTAAGTCTGAAGTAAAGCTGAAATTGAACACCAGTGTAAGAAGTTTTCTTTCCCTCTGGAGACAGAGTCTCACTATGCAGCCCTGGCTGTTCTGGAACTTGCTATATAGGTCTAGCCATAAATTCACAGAGATCTGCCTGTTTTGGCCTCCAAGTACTGTGACTGAAGGCATGTGCCACTGTGTCTGGAAAATGTAAGAAAACTAAATCTATTGATTTGTGATGCCTTGATTTCCGTCAGCTAGTAAAATCAATTTTCAAATGTACGTGGGTGCCTTCTTCTTTTCCTTTCCTTTTCATTGCTGCCTGTGACTCAAAGACACACTCCTTCCTCTCACCTGCTACTCACAGTTGTAGACTTCGAGTGGACTCAAAGAGTGATTTCAGAATAGCCACGCTCATTCATGTGTGAATGCGTATTTATAGTATGCCTAAGATGTGCCAGGATTCGGCCTGTGTTAACTTACACTGGAGAAAGGAGCACACATAATCCCTGACCTCATGGCAAATAAACAGGGAGAGCGGGGGAAACAGCTGGGTATGGTGTTCCACACCCGAACTCCTAGCACTTGTGGACAGGGGCTGACAATTGTTACTTGTAAGCCTAGGCTTTATAGTCAGGCCTTGTATCAAGTAACATAAAATGAACCAGATCCAACCATATAAATACCATATATAACAGATATGGTGGGTTTTCCTCCTCTGGCGAGCACAGATGCAGGCTGTCTGAGACCTTTAATCCAAATAGTTATTTGAGAGCTTCAATCAAGATGGTTACAGAATGGCTTCATGATCTTAGGAGCAGCCAGA
>JADRCD010180477.1:5157-28842 GCA_019843815.1 Montemys delectorum
CTGATCAACTACACTTCTACTACATAGTAAAGATACTTGACCAGAGGCCCAGGGATTATTTGGTGCTTAGTAAATATGTGTTGGATTAAATGGCTGAATCAATTCAATTGTTAATTGTGGGGCAATAGCTGTGCAGACAACCTGGTCCCTATCCAGGGAATTAATGGTGTGTGAAAGATCTACTCCGTTGTCGGAGCCTTTTGTTCTAAGAGATGTAATACTGGGGAAGAGGTCTGCTCTCCCAAAATTTGGCCTGAAGCTGTTCCTCACTTCTCACTGGCTAGTGGCCGACCCGACTCAGTGCAGGGCGGTGCGGAGCAACTGAGTGATCTGGAAAGCATGGTGGAGACAGAGGTGAAGTCAACTGTGGCAGCAGAGGCAGCAGAAGTGTCTCCTCCTCCCTGCCCGTGCTCGCTTTACTTCACCAGAACTCTCGGACCGGGCCAGGCCAGAGATCTCCGTGAAAGCCTCCGGTACACAGGCCCACAGTTAATCACTTGACTTGTCATGAGGTCTGATGACATATGTTGGAGCAATAGTTTATTATCCCACATTACAAAGGGATAGTAAAGGAGTCCCTTGCTAGAGACTGTTCTGCAAAGCAAACTGCTCCACAGACAAATTCAAATAAAAGTCAATGGATTTTTGCTTGTTCCTTATTTTCCTTTCAAGGAGACAACCATGCAGTATTAACAGACATAAATGTTTACTAATTCTGATTAAGTCTGAGAGATTATCTTTAGTTTGTGTGAAGCTGTAGAATATTTCCAAAGACACACTGTTGCCAATGTGTAAGCTCAGAACCTTTCAGATGTTGATTATCCCCTATCAGAAATGCCTAGGACCTGATGTGCTTCAGATTTTTCTGACTTTCGGATTTGGGAATCTACACAGACTGTAAAAGCTGGATAGTCCCAGCTAAGCCAAAGCTTTGTGAGACACTACGAAGAGAGTCAAAGGGTCCAGTGTTAGGCAGTGTGGCAGCTCCCTCATCCGAGCCTTTGCTTTGGTTTGAAAGCATTAGGTGGAAGATGCCACAAATAAATAATTCATAAGTTTTAAATTGTATGAGTGGAATAATGATGTTTCTTGCTATTCTGTTCTATTCTGGGGCAGTGTGTGTGTGTGTGTGGGGGGGGTGTAGACGTGGTTATAAATCATCCTTTGTCCAGCATATCTCTATCAGACTATATGTTCATCAGTCTTTGCTGTCTCAGTGATCAAGTCAACTGCCATGGGATCGTAGTGCCTGGACACCAGCGATTGTTTTTATATGAGGTTTCAGGCATCTACAGGGAAGGGCAGCCTAGGCCATTTCCACAGGGCTGTTAGTCTAAGAGGATTCTTACAACAACAGCTTCACACGTACAAATACAGTACTGGACCTACAGCTGAGGCACACGGGAATCCCTTAAGTTCCCGCTTCCTTTGTTTTTACAAGGATATTGTTTTTAGACTGAGTTTCTTTAGTTAACCATCTGAATATGTGCAGGAAAATTAAGCCTTTTCTCCACATTTACTTGAGGAGAACAATCTAAACCATGTTACAATAACAATTCAGGACTCAAAGAAGGTATTCAGTGGTGCGGTGGCTGGTGACATACTGAGCAGCCACCAAGCAGGCTCTGTCCAGGATGTACTTACTTCCTGTTGGGGCTTTAAGACAATCCTGCCTACGTAGCCTTCTTCTGGGAACCAGCTGTTTAAAATCTGCACGATGTTTTCTTCTGGACCCACAGCTCTCTGGAATGGTTGTTTCCTGCATTCATTCTTTTCCTTAGATATAAAATGCTTCTCTTCCATCAGAAAATAGTCTGTGGCAGTAAGTCTGGTGTCTTGGTCAACCGCCAAAATCTAAAGAAAAAGACAAAGGCAGCATGAGGCACATCCCTGAAAAGTGGCATAAAATGAACACTTGTCTGTTTTCATGGTGTTTTGACGGGCTTGCTGTTCAATTTATAAGTGAAACCTACCCAAGAGTGTTGCATAATTCTTTCTAGAGCCGTAATAATTCTTATATGTCCAAAAAGAATTGTTTATGTTCACGCTGGGAAATGACACAATTTATTCATAATCCCCAGACAGCATAACTATTTTTCCCACTGCTGGAATGAGAGATCCCATTCAATTAAAACTTTAGGTTTCTCACTCCGTGAACTTGGTTCTTTGAAATCTTGCAATAAAGGACCGAGGCAAAGGACCAAGTGCAGTTTGCAAACACCATCACTGTTTCTGACTGTGACAATAACTATCTTTTCATGGAAGGCTCACAGAACTAAGTTCTCGTCTGGGAATTCTTCTTTTAGTAGATTCCTGACACTGTGCCCAAAGGTTTTTTTTTTCCTTTGTTGACTCTGGACTCTGCACAATCAAATGGAGTGGTTGAGATAGAGCTTGGAGTCAGTTAGACCTAACTCTGAGATTCCTTTTATGACTAACTTGTTTTGAGTTGAGGATATATCTGTGGTAGAGCACTTGCTTAGCATTCATGGGGCTGTAAAGATTTACTGTCTTTGGAGCAGTGGAAAGAGAATTGGTGCTTCCATCTATAAAGTGGGAACGCTCATAGTAATAATCTAACAGTTTTGGTTTATAATGGAGGCATTGTGTACAGTGTGAGACATCATGAATACTCAGTGAATACTAGCCATTTTTAGAGTCTTACTGATGCTTTCTTTCTCAATCAGATCATATAGATTTGTGTTGCAGTGTCACTGGTAGCGAAAAAAATCTTGTTTCCTTCTCCTGAGAGGTGGTTGTGTGATGTGAGCCAGCTGCTATCACCTGGCTTGGCTTAACAAACGTTCATCTCTCATTGTCCCGCCAATGATGTGGGTAAGCTAGCTTGGTTAGTGGAACCAAGAACCCTTACATTTAGGATTTCAAACAATCAAAAGACCTATCATAATAAAGACAGGAGGATTGTAAATTTAGGGTCATCCTGGGAGAATCTTGTCTCATAATAAATATAAAAGGTCTGTGGTTGTGGCTAAGATGTGGAGCACTTGTCTAGCATGCACAAAGCTGTATGGCCAACATGTAAAGATAAACAAACTATAGATAAATAAATAAAAGATATATCATCAACATGGACTTTTATGGATTTATGTGAATGTGTATTCAAACATACATATTTGTACATATACACACATGTACATCCATACATTTTGGAGACTGACTTTCTTTAAGCATGGATTCAGTGGACTTGCCTGTTGGAGAAGCTGCTTTGCCTTGGTGCCTTCATTTATAGTGAAAACAGCAAAGGGCTCTGGACCTGGGACACCATGCACTGTGACTTTGTGAGTCTGAGAACATTTCCTCTCTTCAGTATTAAACATCTGTCAATGAAAATCACACAGTTTCTCATGGATTATATAACACAGTAGTTTTAGGCTCTATTCAACACAAAATTTCTAGAACCCACATGTAACTTGATGCAAAGCTGATGTGGTAGAAGAGACAATGCTACATCTTCCTCAACAATCAAGAGGAAATTGAGCCACCGGAGTATTCACTTACTGAAATTACAGTGCTTCTTTTCAGCATGAGTAGGGATGGGTACAATATGAAATGGGTGTTAGCTTTCCCTTTTAAAAGCTCCTCAGGCGACACAGATGTGAAGCCAAGGATTCTGTAGAATGACACAAGGAAAGGGAGGTGGTGGGGGATGAGGGAAGAAGGAGACCCAAGAAAATAAGGGCCAGGGCACACAGAATGAGATCAGATGAGGTGAGGGAGAGGGAGGCCAGGGAAGAAGGCAGGGCTATTTGAGGTGGTGATAAAAGTGGTCAGAGAAATTGCCTGTCCAGAGCTCGAGAACACAGAGGGAAACTGGACACACTCACACATGTTTTTAATTTATAAAGGAAGAATGATAGAATTAACCAGTGATTCTTGTTTAAATGGGTAAGCCCTGGTCCAGTCATTCTCAAAAATCACTGGTTGTGGGGTCTTAACCAATAAGTTACAACATAGAGCTAAGTCCAAAGTGTCAGCCATTTTTGTTGTTGTCATTTCCATAGCTACCTAATAGTGACCCAATGGCCACTCTGATGAACTCTAGATGAAGCCACCTTTAATAAGAACTTAATTACCAATGAGGCTGGCATGGTACTGCCCGAGGGATTTTCTTCCATCCTTCTGCTATTTATAAATAAACTAGATATTTCCAAGATTTCATTGTGGAGGTTCCGCAGTTGAAGATGTCGATATCCTAGAAGGATGGAGAGATGGGGAAAGCCTGTTAACAATGCATGACTGAGTGCTGCAAAGATCTCCATGGTGGTCTGTACACCCCGAAATGAGCGTTGGATAGCAGCAGGCATGCCAGCAGGAACCTCTCACTGTAAGAGAGCTGTCCCTCAGGGATGTTACTGGACTGTCAATGACTAATTAATGTGTCCAATGAATAATCATTAAACTCAAACAACAACAGATAAAGAAAACTTGATGATTTACACACCAAAGCAGCTGCTATCGCTGCTTTACCAAAGGTCAATATTGGTTTTAATAAGGCATTCATCATTAAATATTTTTTTCATTTTTTATTACATATTCACTTTACATCCTGCTCACTGCCCCCCTCCTGCCATACCCTCCCACAATCCTTACCCATTTCCATTCCTCTTCTCCTCTGAGAGGGTGGGGCCCCTCCAGATATCCTCTAACCCTGGAACATTAAGTTTCTGTGGGGCTAGGCACATCCTCTCCCACTGAGGCCAGACAAGGCAGCCCAGCTAGAAGAACATATCCCACATACAGGCAACAAGTTTTGGGGATATCCTCCGCTCCAGTTGTTTGGGACCCACATGAAGACCAAGCTCACATCTGCTACATATGTGCAGGAAGGCTTTCCCCCTGCCCCCACATTTAAAAAAATTTACTTCATTAAATATTTTTAATAGCAAGAGATTTTATACAAATATAAAATACAACACTATGCAGCCACTGGAAGTGGTAATGTAGCTGTATGATCATTAATATAGGAAGTTGCTCACTATACACATTAGAAATGGAAAACCAGGAAGTCATAAGACATTAGGATTAGTAAGAAGTCTATTTGTTAGGTGTGTATCTCATCGTCATATACATGGGCAGAGAAATAAAGGCTAGGACAAATGCATATCTAAAGTGGTTAGACTGGGGAATGGCATAATTTTCTTGAAACAACTGATTTATTCTGCTGTCTTTTCTCACATTTCTCTAGTAACTGTAATGGCCTGAATTATGACCCCTCTTACTGATACAAAGAGACTCACGCCCCCTAGTTACTGAAAGTGTGACCGCAGAGGTAGTACCTTTAATGTCTAATGAGGTTAAAGTGATGTCCTGAGGGTGGGTCCTAATTCAATAAGACCAATGTCCCCAGAGGAAGAGGAAATTAAGGGATAACTCAGTGGGTAGGCATATCTGGCCAAGCCTGACAACCTGAGTTTCATCCCCAGCGCCCATGTGATTGGGGAGAATTAACTCCTTCAAGCTGTCTTCTGACCTTCACAGGCACCCATCCACATATACACACGGAATAAATAAATACACTCGTTTTCAAAGATAGAAGCACCAGACATGTACACACCAATGCGGATTATGCAACTATACTTTAGAAAGCCAAACCAGGGAGAGAGGTCTTGGAGGAGATGAAACCTCTGACATCTTGGTTTTTTGGCTTTCTAGCCTTCCAGACTGTGAGAAAATAAATTTGGTTGTCGTACCAAACAGATAATAGTGACCAGGGGCTGCTTGCACAGGGAAAAGAGAACAGGAAGTGAACGAAAAGTGATAAAGGACAACGTGTTTGTGGAAGCCAGAGGATGTCAGCTTGAGTATGGCTGTGGGGAGCACACGTTTGTAACTTGATACTCAGAGTAGAGCAGCGGTCAGTACCCCGGAAAGACTTCAAAGGCAGAGTCTTAGACTGTACCCAGACCTACTGAATCCATCTATACATTATTACCAAGAGCCCCAGAAGGATATTATGCACATCACAACTTGTGAGGCAACAAAAAGGACTGAAATTCTTGAAGGCCACAGCCAAGCCAACCCATAAGGCGCATGGCTTTGCCTTTCACCTAATACCCCTTTCCATTCGGCTATGGCTCACATAGCTACCACTGCACCCCAGCTCTCCCCCCCCTTTTTTTTTTTTTTTTTATCTCCTTACTTCATTGTCTGCTCTAAAATGCCCTTCCCCTGGCACTGCAGATACCATTTGCAACCTTTATTCTACCTCGTTTTAAAGCTCTGAGTGGAATGATTCGCTGAGCCGTTATTGCCGAACTGTTGTTTTCCACAACTGCAAAACGAAGAAATACAAGATCTTCAAAGTGAACCCGGAATAGAAACTGCTCATTCCACATGGGGTTCAGAGTGTTTCGATGGATGGGCTTTGTGCGGAAATGGCAGCTGTCCAGGGGCATGCCCAAGACGTCAACTTCGATGCACGGACTTCCAGTGCTGTTACTAGGGCACACATTCTGGCCAGAGATGATCTGAAGGGGAAGACACATGATCAAGGTCATGGAAGATGAAAGAGAAGCAAAGAAACTGGTTCTCTTAGCTTCTGACCACAGAGAATGCTACAACGAATGAGGTGAGCAGTTAATAAAATCCTTATGCGAACCCATGGGGCTGTACTTAGGCAGTCATGTAGCTAGAACCACTTGAAAAACTCTAGTTTGCTTATAGCATTCACTTGAATTGAACCTCTCAATGGTCAAAATTTGAAATATTATATAAAAAAAAGAAGCACTGGAACACTGCCTTTCTTACAGATTATAAGAGAAGATCCTACTCTGCATAAACACGAGTTTGCTATTTATATTCTATTCTACGTTCCACAGGATTATATTTTAGAGCTACAAAATCTTCTTCAGTAGTTTTGGAGGAAGTCATGGAACACTGTTAACAGAAATTAATTCATAGCTCAAGGAAAAAAAATAGATGAAATGAGAACGTGACACTCCTAGATGTGGGTTGAGGAGAACGTTTATTGCAGACATGAGGGAAGGTACAGCCAGAGGCATCTGGAATGGGCCAGACTGAACATGGCTGGCAGACTGAACCAGGTAGGGCAAAGGGGAGAGCCAGAAGCCAAAAGGTCATAAGATCTGGAACCAAGAGCTGTGGCCAAGGGGCAAAATAGGGCAAAAGGACCTTGTAGACAAAATGGCTGGGTAATATAAGAATCAGAGAAGCTGGAGGAAGGCAAGTCCAGCCCTGGGCTGGACAGCTTAGGGTAGGGGACAGGATATGGCAGCCAGGACAGCTTGTAACAGGTACTGGGCAGTTGACAGAGGCTGGTAGACAGAGTCCATTTTGACATGTTAATAGGCACCCCAGTTACCTGGTTTCAGGGGTTTCCTTGAGACCTAACTATTTTTTGGACAAAACAAATCTACCCTTGCTAAAATGGTTTGATCCAAAAGAGGCAACTTCTCTCCCAGCTTAGAGTGAAAGAGGAAAGCAATTTGGGTGGTGGGAGAATGTTTGCACAGTTACCCAGGGATTTGGATCACCATGAGGATGCTTCCTTTAGGAAGAGAAAAATGAGATTTAAAGCTGAAAAAAAGAAGCGACGACCCTTGTTCATCACTCCCTCCCATCTCCTGCCCTGATTTTTAACCTGTTAGCTAAGGGGAGCAAACGACAGAGGAAGCAGAGGTGACTAAAAACCTGAAGTTCTCTACTTTAAGGCAGCAGTCTATAGACTTTTGCCAATAACTCAGGGATGACCTAAGTAATAGGAAGCACAAGGTTAGACAGGAAGCAGGAAGTATGCCTCACTGTGTGAATACACTGATGCCAGTCTGTCCCACCTAGAAAGGAGCTCAACATGTATGGGGGACACCATTGTGATTTAGGGTACCCCGGAAGGCAAAATGAACATTATTAGTTTATGAGATAAAGCAGGAATCTCATAACTCCATCCGCTTGGCTCAGAAACAGAGTCTGTGACAGCATGCCTAACCTCAGCCACTGCTTTCTCGGAAATATGAAATTACTGTAGGGACTAAACCTGCATGATCTGAACCACCACAGCTTCGTGGTGCCGTGAGTTCCAGACTAGTCCATACTTATCCCTAGAGGCTTAAACGCTGCATCACTCGGACCACAGGGGTGGGGCGTACTCACGGTTAAAGAATAGATAGCAGGATCCATGGTGTCTAGGTCTCTTTCCAGTGGAGAAAACTTCTGGTACATGGGACAGCTTTTATCCCACAGGGCAGGAGGCTTCAAGACATAACCACACCCACCATTCGCCTCAAACATGGCAGCGTTTAAATGTAAAGGAAGATCTGCAGAACAAACAAAGCCAAGATTATACATTATTTCATGAAGAAGAGACAATCAGCCACTCACTCTGTGCTAGCCAGTTTTTGTCAGCCTGACACAAGATAGAGATGTTTGGCAAGAGGACCCTCAACTGAGAAAATATCTCGTTCACATTGCCTGGAGGCAACTCTGCAGGGCATTTTCTTGATAAGTGATAAATGTGGGAGGGCTCAGGCCTCTGTGGGTCACCCCACTTCTGAGCAGGTGGTTCTACGTTGTGTAAGAAAGCTGACTGAGCAAGCCTGGGAAAGCACGCCAGTAAGCAGTGCTCCTCTATTGCTTCTGCTTCAGCTCTTGACTTGAATTCTTGTCCTGACTTCCCTCAGTGAAGGAATGTGACCTGAGAGTTGTAAACTGATATAATCCCTTTCCCCCACTATTGGTTTTTGGTCATGATATTTTAGTACAGCAATAGAAACCCTAACTGAGCCATGCTCCATAGACTGATGAATGCAAACCATGTACCAAGTTCTATTAGGAGAGATAGAAGTACAACAGGTAACAGAGAAAACAAGACCAAAACAAAGCAAACCACCCACCCACCACCACCACCACCACCGAACCACTTTGCTCACATCAATGAACATGCCCCATGTCCCAACTCTAAGCTAGGTTCTGCCCCTTCAGAACTTCTGAGTGTAAAACGTCACTACATTCAACAGAAACCTTGACTACAATACCTCATTTTTATCCTGAAGTTTGGAACAAAATCGTTATCTTGGGAAAGACTCATTCCATTTTTTTCATCTATAAATAACAAACCGTGTACACCATTTTATAGCCAATTCTTGCTATTTCAAAGGTAAGATAAAAATCTTAACGATGCAAAGAAGAAAAACAGCATTTCCTTGAAATGTTAATTTTGGCCCATAATTATTTTTACCTCTTTTTTTGTTATAGCTAAATATGAAAAAAGCCACCACATATGATTCACATCACATCCACAGGCTTCTCAGTCATAAAGTTTAGGAACCCTCAAAGGCTTTGAGTGTTTTGTCGCCAAATTTTATTTGGCACAATTTTTGATGAACGACTGTGCAGTTTCTGGACTCTTGCACACTCACGTGCTCCTCTGATGGCTCAATCTGTAGAAATGTTGCCCAAAAGAGCAAAAGGTTTATGAGACACACCTGACTAATGTTCCCTCTTGTAGATTCCTTCCATGTGCCGAATGAACTTTGCTTCGTGAACCAACATCAAGGAAAAGAGTGCTAAGTGCCTTTGAACAACAAAGACTTGGCCCCTACTCTTGTATCTTGTGTATAAAAAATTTCCATGTGTCTAAGGTTGGCCAAGTGTATGTTCAGGGGTTCCTGAAGACGTATTAGGCACATCAAACTCCTAGGCCTCCTTGGGCCTTGGTATTTTCTGTTGAATTAGTGTATAACACCCATCTGTCAGGTTCCTTCCAGTTCTGATGTGACTGGCTAAGAGGATGTGCTGTCCCTTCCCTGGTCACTCTGTAACCTGAAATAGACACAGCTAGGGTAGCTGAAAGAGTGAAGCCATTGAGCTTGATTGAGGCGGTTAAACGTCAAATGGGTTTTATCTCCAATTTGAAAACAGCATTCCTAATCCTAAAATCCAAAATCCAATACTTTGTGAGCATTGATACAACACCACAATGCAAAAATCCCTGTCTGACCTCATGATCGGTTGCGATCAAAAAAGTCTATGCATATAGTTCTACACTATCCCAAAAAATTTGAAATCTGAAAAAACTAACTAATCAAACAACAAAACTTCAAACTTCTAGTCTTAAGCATTTTAGATAAAGGATGCTCAACCAACATCTTACAACAATAATAATGACTCACATTTAAAAGTGTGAACTGGCCTGGTGGTGGTGGCGCACACCTTTAATCCCAGCACTTGGGAGGCAGAGGCAGTCGGATTTCTGAGTTCAAGGTCAGTCTGGTTTACAGAGTGAGTTCCAGGACAGCCAGAGCTATACAGAGAAACCCTGTCTCAAAAAAAAAAAAAAAAAAAAAAAAAAAGGTGTGAACTTCATTCAAGTTTGGGGTCAGACATTCTTTGCACTGTGCCTAATCTAATTGCTTTTTAAGATTTTATTATTATTTTTAGCACCATTTTTATATTTATTTTTATTATTTATTTTATGTGTATGAGTACACATGGCCGTGAGCCATCATGTGGTTGTTGGGAATTGAACTCAGGATGGCCCCTGCTTGCTCCAGGCCCAGCTCATTCCAATGTAGCACTCACTGTAGCTATCTTCAGACACACCAGAAGAGGGCGTCAGATCTCATTACAGATGATTGTGAGCCACCATGTGGTTGCTGGAATCGAAACTCAGGACCTTTGGAAGAGTAGTCAATGCTCTTACCCGTTGAGCCATCTCGCCAGCCCAAGACTGTATTTTTTAATACTGGCTCCCACTGTGTATCCCAGGGGTCTGAAACTTGCTATGTAGACCATGCTGGCCTTAAAGTCACAGAGACTGGCCTGGTTCTACCTCACAAAGCTGGGGGATCTGCCTGTCTCTGTCTCCAAGTATGCTTCTATTAGCTATTAAAATCTCTAAACCACTTTTTCTTAGCTAAGATCCCATTTGGTACTCCAATATATAAAAGAGATCTCTGTGATGCTGTTCAGTTCGAAATAAAGAGGGGCTCAAATGTCTTGAAGACAGCTCTACTGTCTTCAAGGGGAGTTTCATTGGTCACCTGGAGCTACAGCTATAGTTTGGAAACTTGTTTGTAACCAAATGAAAGGAAGTACATGAACAAGTACATCCTGATTGGTCTGTCTGAATCAAAGCATACTAGGGTAGATCAGACATACCATCACCTACATAGTCTCCTAATCACTTAAAAACACATTAGTAGGCAGATACCACACTCATAAGAGTTACCTTTGTATTTAGGATCATGAAGAAAAAAAAATCACTCTGAAATCTGCAACTTTAATCCAATAAAACCTAATAAGTGTTTTTTAGAAAGCAGCTTTTTCTCTGACTGGGGTTGTGATGCTTATGTACTGTGGGTACTGTATATGGAGCAATGTTCCCCACACTGTGGCCACCACTTGTGAAGGCTGTGGAAGCTTCAGGAGGCAGAGCTTTCCTGGAAGAAGTGGGCCATTGGGATGGGCCTTCAGGTCTCACAGCCTACGTCCGTTCTGTGTCCCTTCTCTGGTCCCTGGCTGTGGGTGCACTGTGACTAGCTGGCCTCTGACTCTCCTGCCATGCCTTCCCTGCATGGATTAATTGTATCCTCTCACTAATGTGTCAGTGTGCAAAGTAACAGATTTGGACCAAAAATAAAATCAAGAACCACAGGTTCACATTTCAATGAGGTTGATCAGGATAGTCTGCCTCAGCTAAGGCAACACGTACTTATTGATTATCTACTGTGTGCAAAGTCTTGAGGGAGGCTTCAGTCACAATTGCATAAATGAAGGCCTGTCTTATAGACGGACACACCGGCTCTGTGTGGAGCAAGGGTGGATGGCTCACTGAATGGAACTGAGAGAGATTAGATGATAACACTCTTTCTGGGTTGCAAGGCTATGTAGAGACCTTGCAGATGAACCACACAACAACCATCTGCCTCCCTGGAGTGGGGTAGCTCCAACAGGTGCTCCCAGCTTGATGTGGGGTGGAGGGACTGAAGACTGAAGAGTGGGTGGAAGGCCCTCTGAGGCTCAGCTTGTGTTGTAGGTAGAAGTGGTAGCCTTTTCTATTCCCCTTAGCTAGGGTACTGGTTGCCATCAGAGGAGCCAGAGTGTCTGCATCAGTCCTGGCTGATCACTTCAGGAACAGGGTACATCCCAAGCCAAGCATCCTTACATGTCCTTGAGGAAACCGCTGTGCTAACTATTACAGTGTGCTTAAAAACTTCAGTAGCCTAAGAGTCCAGGAAGCCTTGGGCTCAGGGATACAACAGACAGCCAGGGAGGTGAAGCCACGGGCCACTTGTGAGAGATTGAAAAGAAATGGAGATTGCAAACTGGTACAACCACTCTGGAAATCAGTGTGGTGGTTTCTCCGGAAATTGGACATAGTTCTACCAGAGGACCCAGCTATACCACTCCTGGGCATATACCCAGAAGATGTTCCAACATGTAATAAGGACACATGCTCCACCATGTTCATAGCAGCATTATTTATAATAGCCAGAAACTGGAAACAACCCAGATGTCCCTCAACAGAGGAATGGATACAGAAACTGTGGTACATCTACACAATGGAGTACTATTCAGCTATTAAAAACAAATGAATTTATGAAATTCTTAGGGAAATGGATGGATCTGGAGAGTATCATCCTGAGTGAGGTAACCCAATCACAAAAGAACACACATGTTATGCATTCTCTGATAAGTGGTTATTAGCCCAGAAGTTTGGAATACAGGAAGAACAACCCATAAACCACAAGAAACTTAAGAAGAAGGAAGACCAAAAGGTGGACATTTCATTCCTTCTTAAAAAGGGGAACCAAGTACCCATGGAAGGAGTGGCAGAGATTAACTATGGAGCAGAGACTGAAGGAAGGACAAGCCAGCCTAAATATAGCTATTTCCTGAGAGGCTCTGACAATACCTGACTAATACAGATGTAGAGGCTCACAGCCATTCATTGAACTGAGTACAGGGTCCCCAATGAAGGAGTTAGAGAAAGGATCTATGGAGCTGAAGGGTTTGCAGCCCCTTAGGATGAACAGCAATATGAACTAACTAGTACCTCAGAGCTCCCAGAGACCCAACCACCAATCAAGGACTATACATGGTGGGACTGAATGTTCTGGCAGCATGTGTATAGTAGAGGATTGCAAATTCGATCATCAATAGGAGGAAAGGACCTCAGCTTTGTGAAGGTTTTGTGCCCCAGTGTAGGGGAATGCCAGGGCCAATAAGTGGGAGAGGGTGGGGTGGCAGGCATGGGGAGGGGGGGAGGCAACAGGGGTTTGTTCTTGTTGTTTTTGTTTGTTTTTTGGAGGGGAAACTGGGAAAGGAGAAATTTACATGTAAATAAAGAAAATATCTGATAAAAAAAAAGAAAAGGAAACAAAAACTTTTACAACTCTGGAAGTGTTTTGCCATGATTTCCACCTGTGAGTCCAAAGCATACTGTTTTTAACGGCTTATCAAACACCCTGAAGGAGAGTTAACATGTGTGCAGTGCTTTTTTTCCTGGGATGGGAGCTTTGCAAGATGCTTTTCCATCTATACCGTTCTTAGGCAATCTCAACTAAAAACAGTAAATATGATAAAGGCAAAACAAAGCCCAGGGGATATCGCTGAGCAGATGTGTTTAGTGTCAGCTGCTGTTGACACCAGTGCCAGGCACCTCGATGTCCCAGAGCTAAGAGCTGTGATTTGATCCTAGCTGGAGGTAGGGCACAAGGTGGTTTACCGTTTGGCACAGATATTGTGTGAGATAAATGGCAGGGGCTACTGGCACCTCTGCTGTTCAAAGAAGAGGCAAGACTTTGCATGAGACATCCCTCAATGTCTAAGGTATGTGGAAACAGATGCCTTATTGCCCGAACTCCCATAGAACCTGAACTTAGCACTGTAAGACACTCTGCAGCCTTGGGCAAATGGTTGCACCGGAACGGTTTTTGAAGTAACACCGCTACTCTCTTCCTTTGAGACAAGCTCTCCACGTAGCCCGAGTCAGCATTGGACTTGACAGCCTTAACCCTCAACCTCTGGAGTGCTGGAATTCAAGGGAGGCACAATGACACCCTAGTCACCGGCTGCTACCTTCTGACTTGCAAGAAGAAGCAGTTAATAAGTGAAGCTGGAAAATTCCTGCCTCTGTAGAGCTCTCAAATCCAGCTGGATAGACTTCGCTCAGGAGCAGTTTGTTTAACAAATGCTCTGTTTGTTTGTTTGTTTGTTTTGTTTTTGTTTTTTGAGACAAGGTTTCTCTGGCTGTCCTGGAACTCACTCTGTAGACCAGTCTGGCCTCGAACTCAGAAATCTGCCTGCCTCTGCCTCCCAAGTGCTGGGTGGGATTAAAGGCTTAACAAGTGCTCTTAAGAGAGTCATCACCCACCTTTCTTTTCTATCACTCCAAGACATCAGGGGAACAGTTCCTATGAGCTTCCTTCTTTTCTGTCCTGTGTTCTTCCCCCCAACATACATGTGCCCGTGTCTGGACTCTGCCCCTCCCCAACTCTATCCCAAGAAAACAAGTGTTCACAGAACTGCATTTACTGCTCATGAGAAAATACAGAGAGAAGTGAGGATGCAGGCTCCTTACCATCCGTCTGGTAGTTTAGGGCTACAAGCTGGATCCCATGGAGCCAGAACATGAGGGGGTTGGGATTGGAGGAGTCGATTCTGGTGGCTGCGGGGTAGGTCCTCAGCAGCTGACAAGCTGTGTGCTGGATCAGTTTCTGAGAATACCTGCGGCACAGACGTTTGGCGGCATTTTCATTCAGTGACGAGATATGATAGCATTTAGGAGTTCTAATGATAGCGCTGAGGGATGTGCTTGGGCTGAGTGGAGAAGATTCCTCCCAGGTTTGTCGAATTCCTTCACAGGAACCTAAACCCAGCAAAAGATCAGCCTCTGATTAATGTCAAGACTTCAAACGTATTGAAAGACCACTCTCAACTGCACGTCAGATACACAGAAACAAGGAAAACAAGGAAAAGAGCCAAATACATCCTGAATGTGACTTCTGAGTTAAGTTTGCCACCTTGCAACATGGTGGCTATTGAGTTTTAGAATGAGGGGTAGCAAGCTGCGGGGTGGCTCAGTGGTAGGGTACAGTTCCACCAGGCACAAGGTTTTGGATTCAATCACCAGAACCAAAACCTAAACTAATAACGTGGGTAGAGTAACACCAATTTAAATTGGACGTCTACAAGTCCTTTTGCCTCAGGACTTCATTGTTCTGTGGGTAATCTTTATAAATACAAAGACTGTATGCAAGCGTATACAACCCACAACAAGAAACAAAAATCCAAATATTCTATCAGTGACCAACTGGTTAAATAGATGTCCACACAAAGGAATATCATACAGGCATGCAAGAGGGTAAGGCAGACCAATGTACAGTCTGCTGTCTGACAAGTGAGAGCTCCTGCATTTGATTACATCCCATTTGGAATTTCTTTAAAATATTTTTTTTTTTGCTTTGAACACATTACAATGAATTCCCCAGTGGTACACTCTGAGAAACAACATCACAGCACTGAGAGTGGAAAGGAATTGTATTCATCTTGTGCATCAGCTGGACTTTTAACTGGGAGAATTTATTACTTTTACAATGAGAAGTAATTAGAAGTAAAATGATGTATCCTGTGGATTCAGGACACTGTTCCAAAAACCGCTAGAACAGTCGAAGGTGCTTCCAATTTTACTTTTGAGGCAAACAATGTGAGAACATCGTCAGTAAAAATGCTATTTGCAGTGAGTTCAAAGAATAAATTAACAATTGAAAAATATTTATGTTGTACTTGGGTAGTGTAAACATTTATGAAAATAAAGGTGGATTTCAAAATTCAAAGGAAGTGGCTAGACAGCAAAATATCTGAGTCATCTAGTATGCAGGACCAAGCAAAGATATTGAGAGAAGGTAACGTTACTTTTTCCAGATGTTCTGTTAAATGACGCTGTCTCCCCTGGGCTCATTCTGCCAGGATTGTTGCCAAAAATGGACTTCCTGCTTTTCCTTTCTTTCCCTCTGCTAGAGCCAGATGAGTTTAGAGTTGACAGGCCTGTTCTCATAAAATGAAAATAAATAAGCCAAAAGCTACAGGCAAGAGAGAGCTCAACATTTTCCATCCTCATTAATGTTTATATTGAAGTCCTACCATTTCCTTGTTACACAGCACAGTAGACCCATTACATTTTAACATGGTTGATAATAGTATTGTAAGCAATTATAGCCAAGTTTATTTAATCTCTAGACAAATGCAACAAACATTGCATAGTTACTAAAGAATAATCCCCAAATTACAGAACAACACACACACACACACACACACACACACACACACACACACACACACACACACTCTTCTACTGAACTGTGTGCCTGAATTTTAAAATTGCACATATGGAATATGCTGCAGTTAATATTTATTTCCTAGAGGCTAACAACCAACTTGGGGAGATGAAAGAATAGTTATGAGCCTGGGCATAGTATTGTCCATATTATAAGTCTTCTGGCATTCTTTGTTGAAGCCTCCTGGGCTTTCACCACCCACATCAGCATGTCTATTGTTGTTGTTATTCAGCTCCTGTTTATGGCTGACATCCCTTGGAAACAGTGTCACAGCAAACTCCCTGATCCTCTGCCTCTTACAATCTTTCTGACACGTCTCCCCAATGGTCCCTGACCCTTAGGTGCAGGAGTTGTTTTGTAGATGTATCCTTTGGGATTGGATACATCTACACAACTCTGCATTCTGATTGGCTGTGGTTTTCTATAATGGTAATGTAAGGAATGCTGAGAGAGGGAGAGATAGTCATCCTCAGGGAAGAGCACACCAATTGGCTGTCTAATGGAAAATGGGCAGCTCTCATATACAAGTAGCAATATAATGACTCAGCATGCTGTACTATGCATTTAGGAATATGTGTGTGTGTGTGTGTAAACAATTAATGAAAGTTGTTTTATATATATATATAATATATATCAACAATTACTGAAAATTATTTTATACATAGATATAAAAAATATATATCAACAATTAATGAAAAAAAACAGGCCATGAGTTTGAAAGAGAGAAAGAAGGGGTATATGGGGGGGGTGGAGGGAAAAAAGGGAAGAAGCAAATAATATAATTGTAATCTCAAAAATTAAAGAAATCATTTTAAGAAATCTTTCTGACATGATCTTTGACCAAACCTTCTGCTTTTTTAAAAAGTAGGTGTGATTAAAGGAACTTATTCCTAGGATTAGTCTGAGGACTCAATGGAAAAGATATAATGATGATGATGTTTTTGAAACTTTTCTTTCTCACTCCTGGTCCATTCAGTCGCTGGATCCTTTATGCCAGGCACAGGGCCTGGTGCATAGCAGGGATTTAGTCCATATTTGCTGCATGAGAGAATGAATGCACACCAACCACACAGACCCAGCTCTAGTTTAAGAAGACGGACTTAAAGGCTCCTGGGAAACTGACACCACTATTGTCTGTAGCTGTTCCGTTGCAGAGTGAATCCTTAGGCTGCAGCAGTTTGGGAGGTCTTCTTCAGAAAATGGTAACCCTTGTAAGAACATCAGTAGAGAAAAGACAGAGCTGTGTTTAAAAGCACAAATGAGCGTATCTGACACTGCTGGGGTGACCAAGAACCAGGGACTAGATAGCCCAGGGATGAGGACAAGCCAAATACTATTGGTCTTATATAAAAAAAAAAGTAGTGATCAAATGACTCCCCGTGATGCTCTGCTATTCTAATCCAGCCATCATCAGAGAGGCTTCCTTCTGCAGCAGATGAGAACAGATACAGAGCCACGGCCAGACATTACACACAGAGAGATTTTGGAACAGAGCTCAGAGAAATCTGTGGAAGAGGAGGCAGGAGGAGTGTATGGCCAGAGGGGATGAAGGACACCAGGAGCAAGGAGGACACCAAGGCCCTCTGAACTCACAGAGACTGAAGCACAAGCAGAGGGCTCCACAGGTCCGTACCAGGTCCTCTGTGTATATATTACGGCTTTAGTTCAGTGGCTTTTAAGGGATTCTTGAGTGTGTGAACAAGTGGGACTCTGATTCTTGTGCCTTCTCTTGGGCTCTTTTCGTTCTTTTGGTTTGCCTTGTTCAACTTTGATGTGACTTTTTTGTTTTACCATACCATATTTTATTGTGTTATGTTCTGTTGCTATCTCTAAGAAGCCTGATCTTTTCTAATGAGAGACAGAAAGGGAGTGGATGCAGATGGGAGGTGATGTTGGGGGGAGCTGGGAGGAGTAGAGGAAAGGGAAAGAGTAGCCAGGATATATTGTATGAGAACACAATCTGTTTTCGATAAGGAGGGGAGGCACCGATGATAGCTTCATAAAACTAAGGGAGGGTGGACTGGTGTTGGCCAAAGTCACAGATAAGAGCCATGCATGCACGACAAACCTTGCCCACTGACTTTGCTACCTACCCAATATTTCCCATATATATCCCTTTTTGGTATGTGGAGTACCTTCCATCTATAACAAACTTATGGGTATAAAAACCATGCACCCCTTCTGGTCTCCAGCGGCACTGCCTGCACATGGTACACAGACATACATGCAGGCAAAACACCCATACACAGAAATTAGAGATTTTTTTTTTAATGGAAGGAACTGCACATCCCAAGAAGGCATCAATATACACAAATACACACATATATGTATTTGGTAAGTGCAGGGGATATTTGCCTTCAGAAAAGGGAACATAAATACATGTCTATAAATGCACAGAGGCCTGCAAAAGAAGACATCATGGAGGACCAGAGACTCTCAGATTCTTTATAGAGACTCATGGCCTTGGAGTTTGGGAGTTAGTAAAGGGGACTAGGGGGAATGGGCCAAGCTTAGAATATTCTTACCTATTCCTTACGGCACTGGGGATTGGTCCAGGGTTTTGTGCATTCTGTCCAAGTACTCAACCACTGAGCTGCATCCTCAGATTGACTATATTCTGTCTAAGCAAAGGGCAGACCGTGATAAAGACCACGGTGTATGCCTGATGAGAATTGGGTAGACAGGGGCGCTTGCTGGGAAGTATCCAAACACTAAGGTGGGTAACATGAGAGAGTTACTCTCTCCCCATTAGACGGAGGAGGAAAAGCCAAGGAGATGTAAGGGCTAAATGTAACTGAGAAACAAATCCTATAGCAGATATAAACAGGAAGAGCCTGCATTATTTCCCTGATCCTAAGAAAGAACACAGTCCTGGGAACTGAGCCACCGGCCACTGAATAAGTTCATAACTGTGCAAAAGTTACTTTATTCTTATGGGCCTTGGGTCATCATGCTGCACTCTTCGGGTTTATTGTTGTTCTTTGTTTGTTAGGGGTGTGTGTGTTATGTTTGTGTGTGTGTGTGTGTGTGTGTGTGTGTGTTGATTTTTTAGTACAGGGAATTGAACCTTGAGTATTTACAAATGCCAAGAAAGTTTACTGAGCTAATAACCCCACTTTATTTTTGTAAGTTTGAGAAAAAGTCACATTAAAGTGCCCAGGATGGCCTTAAAATCATTCTGAAGACAAGCTTCACAATCACAACCCTGTCTCAGCCTCTGAAACAGCGGGACTAGAGGCCTGTGCTTCTGGACTGTAGGCTCGTGCTTCTGGACTGTAGGCCCGTGCTTCTGGACTGTAGGCCTGTGCTTCTGGACTGTAGGCCTGTGCTTCTGGACTGTAGGCCTGTGCTTCTGGACTGTAGGCCTGTGCTTCTGAACTGTAGGCCTGGGCTTTTGGACTAGAGGCCTGGGCTTCTGGGAATGGACTGGATAATGCCAAATGGTGAGATTCACAGAAACTGATAATGTAATTTATTAATTTGCCAAACACAAAACCAAAAAGGAACAACATCTTGTATTTTCCTCATGTATACCAAAAAATTATAATAACAATTAATTTTTAGAAGGCATTATAGCAATGACTCCAAGGAAATTCTTTTATTTATTTTGAGAAAGGACATTAAATTATAGACAAAGTAGAGAAACTTCAATTGCTAACAAACAGCTCTTTATGTGCTGTGTTGGGTCAGAGGGATGGCTCTGTGGTTAAAGACACTGCTTTTGTGGAGGACCTGAGTTCAGTTCCCAATACCCATATCAGGTGGTTCACAATAGCTTATAGCTCTGAGGGATATGATGCCCTCTTCTTATCTCCTGGAACATGAAATGTATCACAAACACACACACAGACACACACATATACACAGATACACACACACACACAGACATACACACACGTGCACACACAGCCCTAAATAAAAATAAAATTTAGAAAGCCGGGGGTGGTGGTGCATGTCTTTAATCCCAGCACTCAAGAGTTGGCTGTTCCAAGACAGCCAAGGCTACACAGAGACTGTTGTCTTAAAAAAAAAAACAAACAGATAGATAGTAGATAGACAGACAGACAGACAGATGGAATCTTTAAAAATGTTTTGCAAATTATTTATTTATTTACTTTTGGTTTTTAGAGCCAGGGTTTCTCTGTAGTCCTGGCTGTCCTGGAACTCACTCTGTAGACCAGGCTGGCCTTAAACTGAGAAATCCTCCTGCCTCTGCCTCCCAAGTGCTGGGATTAAAGGAGTGCACCACCACTGCCCAGCCTTTGTAAATCTTTTAAATATACCAGGAATAAAATAGCCAGGTGTGTATGTTGCTGCACACATCAGAGGCAGGTAGATCTCTGTGCATTCAAGGCCAGCCTGGTCTACATAGTTCTAGGACATCCAAAGCTACACAACTAATCAAGAGACTCAAAAACAAAACAAACAGAAAACAGAACAACTACATACATATCCTGCACTACAAGTTAGGAGTTGGCCAAATGGTCATCGACCCTATCACAGTTCTGTATGGTATAACTTTATCTTTTCCACTGAACTGAAATATCTGTGGGAATTTGTGCTTCCAGTTTATTCAGTCCTTGAGAAAAGACAAAGCCAGTTGAATGTTTTGTTTTTTTTTTATAGTGTTACCTGTATTTATAAAGAATGAAACATGAAGCAATAATGATTTTCTTTTTTGAGACAGGGTCTTACTCTATAGTTCAGGCTGGCCTGGACTTCATTATATTAGACCATGTTGGCTTCAAACTAGTGGCAAATCTCTTGGCTCTGCCGCCTGAGTGCTGGGATTATAGGCTTGTGTTATTCTTGAACAACATGGCTCCCACACTTGATCTGATGCTGACAGGTTAGCTTTCTTCTTTACAATGAAATAAACATCACTAGGTGTTAGTTAAATATGACCATGGCAAACTTACTTATGTGGCATAAATCATGTCCTGCGAAATTAAAAGGCTTAAAAATTTACACGTATGTATATATGCCTACTTGTGTATGTGCAATATGTGAATACCTGGTGCTCAAAGAGGCCATCAGAGGGCACGGGATCTCCTAGAACTGAAGTTAGAGGTGGTTGTGAGCCAACTAATGTAGGATCCGGGAACCAAATCTGGGTCCTACACAAGAGCAGCAAGTGCTCTTAACTTCCGCGCTGTCTCTAACCACTAAATTTAAGTGCTACCTTCCTGTATGTTTTTGAAATACTTGCTGCATATTCATTCATATCCTCTGCAACAGGATCTACTAGCAGAAGAGCAGTAGCAGCTGCCAAAAGTTTTATAGTTTCTGGAAGAAAACTTAAAATTAAGAAAATTCTATGATTTTTTTCGTACAGCATGTAAGATGGTCATTATTACTATTATCTTAAAACCTAAATCTCCAGTATTATATAAGATCATCCCTGAGTATCTCTGCCCTCCTTGCCAGGAGCAGTGTGAGAGGTGCTGTTTGCCAGGACTGGAGTTCAGCACATCTCAAGAAAGATGAGGGTTGGCATTCTGACTCTTCTGTCCAGGCCAACTTTATAACCCTTTAAATTGACATTCAGAAGGATCCTCCAATCCGAGCTCTTTCCCCACCTCAGAAATCCTGGGCACAAGAGGTCTTTGCGTTTTGTTTTTGTTTATTTGTATGAGAAGATTAATTTTTCTGACTTCTATCCTTTTATTTATTCTTTTTTCCTCTCTTGGCCCCATTTATGGAGTACACAATTGAGTTGACCTCATCCTGATGAGAAAGGCAGAGTAGACGCAGTTCAGGGAGGGACTCTGGAGATAGACAGGCTTCAGATTCATAGAGCTATCATTTACTAAGTGAACTAATTTTTTTTTTTTTGAAATGGCTCACCACATAAAGTCCATTGTGTTTCCAGAAATGGCCAAGTGGGAAAACTTCCTCCCTCCTCACAATTCCTGTCCTTATGGTTTGGGCAGACCGTAAGCCCACAGCTCAGGGATGGGGCTATGTAGTCCAGGCTGACCTTGAGCATACGGAGATCCTCCCAGCACCAGACATTCGGAATACTGCAGCCTTCCAGTTACAGGCGTTGGTTAAAGTTTGGGAAAATAAGTCAGTAAGAAGCAGTATCACTTCTGCTGGAGGGTCTGAAGAACTCGCAGGTTGAATCCGAGTCTGGAAACCTCTGATGGTGGCTTGCTATAGCTGCCTCCCAACACAATGGCTGGCAAGAGCATGGCTGAGAGAGGGAAGGCATGTGCCTGAGCTGGACTGTACTGGAGGCTGGGCATCTATCTACATGTTACCCTTCTTTTTTTTAAGTACATCAGCAAGCAAATATCTTTCTTTGCTCAAGTCAATTTCTGTAGTTTCCAAATAAGACTATTTACATGTATGTTCTGAAATCTTGGGAGGAAATTACTTGATGTGCTTCAGAATTTGTTTTATTTAAGAATGGGTGGGAGGGAGCTGGGAAGATGGCTCACCAGGGAAGAGTACTTGCTTTTCTTGCAGAAGACCCCAGTTCAGTTCCCAGCACCCACATAGTGGCTCACAGCTGTCCATAACCCCAGTTCCAAGGAGTCTGAAGGTACCAGACATGCACAGGACACACAGACAAAACACCCATTCAATAAAAACAAATAAACAAACAAACAAATCTTTAAAAAAAAATACAAGGGGAAATCCACTAACCTTGGAGGATTATTGTGAAAAGTCAGCGATCATCTATGGAAATTATTTATTTCAATCACACAATTAAGTTATTTTGGAGTATTCAAAACTCCCCATTAGACAAATAGCACACTTTTATCCTTTGGCAACTTTAAAGATTAAAGGTGATATTGACTACTCTTACCTGGAAATTTTACTGCCTGGCAATAGATGACGAGGTCAGAGAGCTCCGGCGCAATCTGCCTGCTTTCTTTTTTGTTCTGAGGAAGGTAAAACTCCTCTCCCAGTTCCATGTCATACACCTTTCAAGGAAAATGACACCATTTTACCAGAAGGTGGAGTCCCTTCACTCTGACTCCCAAAGCACTCTCTATACCTCTCCCACATGGCCAGCATGCTTCTCCTTACTAAGTATTTCTTCACATTCATATCTTGGCGCCTTTGTGGGTGAAAGGATGACATCTAATTCATTCATCATGTCTCTTAGGACAGAATGCATTATCTTTCACATGGAGTAGTCTATACACATTTGTTGAACTAATAGAGGGTTGACGATCTATATGCTTTGCCTCAAAAATTTGACACGGCCACTGTCTGGACAGATTTCCTCAGTGTCTTTAGGCTGTGAGGCACCTGGGGGTGAGGCTTGGGTATCTTATGTGTCTTTCAGGTCTCTGTGTTTTTGCCAACCCTTCATAACCTGGCCTCCTTTCATCTTCTTGGTGTGAATGACTTTAAC
>JADRCD010180478.1:0-10631 GCA_019843815.1 Montemys delectorum
CACTTTGGTTTAGTTGTGTTTGCTGTGCCCTCTTGTATACCTCTGGTATAATGTGGATCTATTACATCGATTAAAGATATTCTCATCGAAGACATACTTAAAATGTCTTCAGTGATGTTGAAGTGATGTAAAGATAGGTCTATCTTTATGAATTGAGATGATTTCTATAGCCCTTAGAACACATCAGTGAGCCATGACTGAACTGCACTGAAGGTTCCTCTGAAAACAACACTCTGTTGCTGCAGAGCTCTATCAAGGAATTCAACCTTCCTAGAAAACGGACTGTTGATACTGTTTCATTCCCAATGTCCAGCACAGAACTTGAGACTTAACTAGGCATTTGGTATATATTGAATAAATGGAGGGGAGACACTTGATACTTACATGTTCTAACCTAGGAAATTCTTTTTGCAAAGTGAGCCATAGTCCAGCTCTTTTCTAGTCCCCTATTCAACAAGTTGAGCCAATCATGATACTGCCAATACCTCTGTCCAATATCTGGCATGGCCACCGAGTCATGTGACATAGGACAGGATGAATGAATGAGTCAGTCATGCAATGCTTTGCTGCCAGCCATTAGACTTAGCTACTAAAGATGCTGAACTCTGTCTGAACTGAAGCCAGCTGGTTAAAGATGATTTAATAAGGGAAGAAATAAATATTCTCTTTAATGGAATAATTGCTTATTTCATTTTCTCCTTAAACTTGACTATTCATCTCATGCTGTAGTCTTAATTTATATATGTTATCCTGAAGCATTAAAACTGATTATTCTGAATTAAGACTTTGTGCTCATAAATAATTGCCTATTATGGGGTGAGAAGGCTCCAGATTCTGGTATTAGTTGGAAAGGGGTTGAATATAGTAGAAAACTTAAGTTTACTTTCCTAAAGACAGAACTAGATGGCCAAGGAATTATACTTGCAGATATACTTCTGGGGAAATAGTTGAAGAAGGCTAGTTGCCATAAAGCAGGCAGTGCAAGAATACTATAATAGTTCCAGTACTTTTAGCTGGCTCTAATTTGTGTATGTGCCTCTCTTTTCAAATGTCGTTTCATGTCATATTTCTGTTATAATACCCAATGTTAGAAACTTTGCTGACTTGGAATTTTCTGCATAGAGAAGAGGGGAGGTTAACTCACAGTCGTTCTCGGAATTCCATCTGCCCTTGGTCCACCACGGATATTCTACTCCGCCTACATAAAACAAGGCACCACAGTGATCTTTCTACATGAGAGGATTTTAAAGGCCCAGAGGCCAGATCTCACATGCAAGATTGGCTGAAGTATTGAGAAGTTTCTCTCAAGGCACTCTGGGCATGTAAAATGGAGGTGAAAATGTCAAAGGTAGTGTCCTACCTAGGGAAAGAGGACAAGACTAGCTGCTCTGTCTTAGTAAAACTGAAAATGCAAATGGGGTACATACTCACAGAAATAATGAAAACTAGTGTGTCTAGTTCTTAAAGGGGAACTCCATAAAAAGATCCACTGAAGGACAGGGACCAACCCCCAAATGGGGCTGAGCCACCAGAAGGTCCACAATGGTTGGAGAGCCCCATTCGAGGACCCTGCAGTGGACTGCCAGAAGCACATTCCCTAGAGTCAGTTTTGCACCGTGCTCCGAGGCAGGTTGAAACCAGATCACAGACACGTTACCCTGTAATAACTTCCTTAGAATCTGTCCCCCATGTGATGAACTCAGTCACATCCAGAGAAGAGTGAGGTGTGACTGAAGCCTCTTTGTACCATTCTCTTCTAAGTCTAGAAGTAGCTTTGGCTACACAAAGAGGAACTTTCAACTAGGCAGCGTGGGAATTTGAACTGTTGGTGTGGAGTGTGCACATAATATGTGGAGGTGCCCCCCCCCAAGGACTTTAAGTTGTTTACTTATTTGTTGTTGTTGTTGTTGTGTGTGTTTGTGTGTTATAATGGGGCATGTGGTGTAGAGACTAATGGAAAACTTTGTAGGGTCAGTTCTCCTAGTCTCCCTTTGTGTGGGTTCCAGGGATCAATCTCAGGTCTTCAAGCTTATACAGCAATTGCATTTATCTTCCCCGAGCCATCTTTCTGTACCTAGATTTTTATTTCTGAAAATAGAGGGAATACTGTTGATCCATATGAAATTTCATCCTGGAAATATGGAAAGGAGTTGAAGGAACAAATGTGATGGGAAACAGAGAGGAGAGAGAGAAGGCCAGGTTTCTCTGCATGGCCATCACCTTGCAGCTGCTTCCACAGATGATGCACACACAAGGCTCTGCCTCGTCTCCTTCTCTACTCCTTGTACTGAGAGGATTCATTCTCTACTTCATCCTATAAAGCTACAGCATAAGGCTGCATGAGATTGGTAGTACAAGTCTTGTAATCCCAACACTTTGGAGGTTGATGGATTGTGAGTTTCAGGTTAGCCCTGTCTCAAAGAACAGGTTGGAGTATGGCAAAGTCCTACAATGTGCTTTAATATCTCCTGACCTAGTTCCCCTTTTTTAATTCCTGGACACTGCTAGGTTATTCTCATCACAATAACTAATGAGGTCTCCTCAGTCACAGCTCTAATTATACCCTTCCTCTGCTGAGAAGCATGCAGAAGACCAAGCCAGCCCTGCAGCATCTGGCATTCTTACTACCTTCAACTCCTATCCTACCTCCATGTTTGTTCTACTCCTGCTCTAGAAAGTTGTGATCATTCTTACACACTTCTACATTCATCATACCAAAAACGAAAAGAATTTATAGAGCCATGCTCTGCCCTGTTCAGTTAATACAGCCAATGAGTACTTGAAAAATTACCATGATGTAAGGGGTTTTGAAATATTTGTACTTCTTCTTATATTGACTTGAATAAACACTGTTATCTCAACTTAGTGCTGAGAAAGAGTGACTTGCCCAGCTATAGAGTAAGCAGCAGACCTGTCTTTGAACCCATTACTACAAACTAAACTCTGTCCCTTCTTCTTTGTTACCACTTAAATGAACATGAATTATGTTCAGCAGCTAACTTTGTTGCCACAGAAGGAGCACTGCTGTGTGGAATGTTGGCCATTTACTGAGTGCACTGTCAGAATGGAGTTGCAGGAAAAACTTAAAAGGGATCATAATCAGTACTCTTATTTGGGCAACAGAATAAATTCATGTGTCATTTGCCCCTTATCTAGTCAATAACACAAAAGTGGCACTCTTGACACTCTGTGAATTCTGAATGAAGTACCAGATTTGCAGAGGGGTAAGCACTGGAGGAACATATGAGTTATCTTGATGGCTATCCGTGCTTGAGGATTCAAAAGCATCTTGCCATTCTGTAATGCCATTCTGTAATTCATTCTGGCAACTGCGATATTCAGGAGCTAGCCTCAGGCCAATGTAAGGAGGTAGGAGGGTGTGGGTGGACTCTGGAGAGGCCTCCTCCCCAATGTAAGGATCTCTTACTATCTGTTTATTACCACTGAGGGCAAGGCTGTTATCATGTCCTTTGTAATTCTGTGTAACTATAACTGCACCAGCTTTCTTCTGACCAGACCAACCCTCTAAACTAAATGATTGAGGCACTGTCTGGGGAAGAAGTCCATAAAACATTAGTGGGTGATGGTTTTGGTGAGTTATAAGCATGTTTCCGAGTTCAATCATAGCATCTACATTGTTCTTTCAATATTGGGGCAACAGAAACCCTATTGGCCCAATAAATAGAAGAGAGCCTTTATTTTTGAACTTGAGTGATTCGTTTTACTTTATAGATTGTCCATCTTTTCTTCTAAAAAGAGTTACTCGCCTACTTTCTAGAGGTGTCTCAAGAGCTGATTAGAAAGTGCTAAATCATAAAGACCCCAAGGAGCAGCTATGAGGCTGTGAGGAGGATGTTCAGTGGTGATTCATGTAGGACATTTCCACAGTGAAAGACCTTCCTTAGCATTGGCTACATACACATAGCCCTCCTCCAGGGTGGTGGTCAGGCTGGTGCTCTTCATGGTCATTTTCACGAAGATTTCCAGAGCAGAGAGACTGCTGGATAAAGCCCAGCTACCCCAAGGAGATGAAGGAGAGTTTAAATTCAGATGAAGTCCCCAAGCTGAGATATGCTTTGAGTAAGATAAGAGATGAAATGTTTGGCCAGACGAAAACTGAATCTGGGCACTAACAAATTTAAAGCACTGGCCATGACCGCTTTGCCTTTGAAGTGTCTAAAATTAGCCATTTAAGAGTTGGCTTTGTGCTTGAGTTGGTTGGATAAATTAAAAGCCAATGTCAAACCAGCAGATTTGGTACATTCAATCCATAAAGAGGCAAAGGATGATGGGGAAGAAGCTGGATAGATGCCTCAAGTTAAGAGCACTTGCTGTTTTCTAGAGGATCCAACACCCATGTCTGGCAAATTGAAACAGCCAGTTAACACTTGCTCCAGAACAGAGACTACCCCACCTAGGGATCCATCCCATATACGGCCACCAAACCTGGACCCTATTGTGGATTCCGGAAAGTGCTTGCTGGGAAGCCTGATATGGCTGTCTCCTGAGAGGCTGAGCCAGAGCCTGACAAATACAGAGGTGGATGTTTGCAGCCAACCATTGGACTGAGCGTGGGGTCCCTGATGGAGGAATTGGAGAAGGGACTGAAGAAGCTGAGGGGGTTTGCAGCCTCATGGAGGGAGCAACAGTGTCAACCGGCCAGACCCCCAGGAGCTCCCCAGGACTGGACCACCAACCAAAGAGTACACATGGAGGGACCCATGGCTCAGGCCACATATGAGGCAGAGGATGACCTTGTTGAACATCAGTGGGAGGAAAGACTCTTGGGCCTGAGGGTATTGGATGCCCCAGTGAGGGGAATGCCAGGGAGGGAAGACTGGAGTGGGTGGGTGGGTGGGGGAGCACCCTCATAGAGGCAGGGGGAGGAGGATGGGATAGGGGATTCCTAAAGGGGAGACCAAGAAAGGGGAAAACATTTGAAGTGTAAATAAAGAAAATAGCCAATAAAAATGCATTAAAAAGAAAAAAGTTTAAAAAAACTAATATTAAAAATACATAAAGTGTAAAGAATCTTGGCTATTAAGAAAATATATAACCTAATTAAAAATTCTCAACAGATAATTCTCAAAAGATGAAACTCAAAAAAAAAAAAATCAAAACATTTGCTCCAAAGGATCCAACACATTCTTTTTTTTTAATTTTATTTGATATTTTCTTTATTTACAATATCTCCTTTCCCAGGTTCCCCTCCAAAAGAAAAAAAAAAGAAAAGAAAAGAAAAAGAAAAGAGAAAAAAGAAAAGAAAAAGAAAAAAGAAATAAAAAGAAATAAAATAAAATAAACCCAAAAACTAAAACAAACCCCTGTTTCCTTCCTCTTCTCCCTGCTCACCACCCCAACCCCTCCTGCTTACTGGCCCTGGCATTCCCCTACACTGGGGCATAGAACCTTCACAGGGCCAAGGGCCTCTCCTCCCATTGATGATCAACTTGGCCATCCTCTGCTATACATATGCTGCTGGAGCCATGAGTCCCAACATGTATACTCTTTGGTTGGTGTTTTTGTCCCTGGGAGCTCTGAGGGTACTAGTTAGTTCATATTGTTGTTCGTCCTAAGGGGCTGCAAATTCTTCAGCTCCTTGGGTCCTTTCTCTAGCTCTTTCATTGAGGACCCTGTACTCAGTCCAATGGATGGCTGTGAGCCTCTACTTCTGTATTAGTTGGGTACTGTCAGAGCCTCTCAGGAGACAGCTATCTTAGGCTCTTGTCATCCAGCACTTGCTGGCATCCACTATAGTGGCCTTCCTCTACACAAAGGATAAACAGGCTGAGAAAGAAATTAGGAAAACAACACTCTTCACAATAGTCACAAATAATATAAAATACCTTGGTATGACTCTAACTAAGCAAGTAAATATCTTTTTGACAAAAACTTCAAGTCTCTGAAGAAGGAATTTGAAGAAGATCTCAAAAGATGGAAAGATCTCCCATGCTCGTGGATTGGCAGGATTAATATAGTAAAAATGGCCATCTTGCCGAAAGCAATCTACAGATTCAATGCAATCCCCATCAAAATTCCAAGTCAATTCTTCACAGACTTAGAAAGAGCAATTTGCAAATTCATCTGGAATAACAAAAGATTCAACACTTTCTTATGGCCTCTACAGGAACCTACACAAACATCATCATCATAATAGTAATCATAATAATTATAAATAGTATTATAAAATGATAGTTATTATTTATTTAAGTGGTAAAATACACAAAATAATAATAACAATAAAATAATAACAATTATTTATTTAAGAGGTGATGGAAAAAAGTAAGTTTGGGGAAAATGATGCAGAGAGTAAAGTAAGGCAGTGGGGAAGTTTCAGGAGAAACTTACTTCAGACCAAGTGTTTGCTGTTTTAACTCATCAAGAGAAGAATGGACACACACTGACACACTGTGCATCTGCTCAGAAGCTCCAGCGGGCCAAGGAGGAGCTCTGTGAGCCGCACTTACATAGCCCATGATGCCCCAAACTGTCAGGCAGCAGAACCAATGGCCACGCTTTATATAGACTCAGATGAACTAACAGCTATAGCCTTGTAGACAACTAACTAAAAAGTAGCCAAACTAAGAATAACGATTGTTTCTACATTCAAAAAACAAAGAAATAAAACTCACACTTGTTTCAGTACCCTTCAGAACTTCCTTCTGCCTGCCTGTCCCTTTGTTCCTAGGAGTGGCATGATTTTACACATCTCCTGCTTCATTGCTAATGATCCAGACACTGAGAATCTGGCGACTATATAGTGAGTTTTATTATATTTTGCTTGTATTACAGCCAGAATATGATGTCTGATGCAGCATTGTTCTAAGAACTAGACCTCTGTTGAGGTTCTTACCAGAATATCTTGACATTTTGGGATGGACTATCAGATATCATAACCCTTCTGAGACAACGCCAGTATGCTTTTCACCTGTCTACCCCAAGTCTGAAACATACTCAGGTACTCAGTGGAATTCTTATGAAGGCCCTTGTTCTAGGCAGAATTGAGTTTTCAACAGTCTCTGAGTTCTGGTACTTCCCTGCCTCTTATCAGGCAACTGTTCTGATCTTTCAGATACCAAGACAGTTGCTTTGCATATAAGATCTCAGTTAATGGCCCTGAAACCCTAGGAGGCAGCTGTTATGTAAAGTCTCCTGGGGTGAGTAGGGAGCATCAATTAATACAAATGCCTTGAGTGTAAACATCAGTTATCTTCTTACATCAACCCATTAGAGACACAAATTGAAAACTGAGCAGTCTTCCTGATCCAGCATAAGAAATGAGACCCAGATTTTTTCCACCCAAGTCTACTTCCATTTTCAGCTGCTCCCTCCCTCAGAGAGACATCTTTGCTCTATGAGTTAATACAAGGATTAACGAGACTAGTTTGTACTTTGAACTTAGACAGAAATGTGGATTAAATATTCCCTAGAAAAATAATAAAGCGTACAGGGAGTCATAGACTCAGCACATGGCAGGGCAAGACAGTCCTGAAGCCTGAAGAGACGAAAAAGGACAGCATATGATGACTTTCTATTTTAACTTGCCTATAGTTTTATGTTTTTTTTTTTTTCTTTCAACATCTGGGCAGGAAAATTTTCCTCTCTGTCTTTTCAAGAGGGGAGCCAGACAGGGACCAGGCTAATCATTTGCTACACAGACCTGTTATTAGTAGGGGACCAAGATGGTCCTCTTCTGTACTGTGGGCTAAGGACACAATCTCAGTATCCAGCTCCCCATCCTGAGTTCTGCATGGAAGCTGTTCTGTCCTGCCAGGTCTCTATACTTCATTACTTTACCATTATATGAGTCAAGAAGGAAAGTAGAAAATAGCTCCAGCTCAAGAGCTATTTGTCCCGAAGGTGAGAGAATTGTTTTCACATTGCCAGCCCAATGGCAAGCCAGACTATATCACATGCAGAGAACATGGGTTCTCTGGAATTGACAAGTCTGAAAGCCAGGGCTATTCCTTATCTGTACCACCTAGTAAATGTAGAGAGAGGGAAAGTCTAGAGACGCCTGAAGTGAGTTTTTTTCCCTTGGTTTTTTGAGACAGGGTTTCTCTGTATAGCCCTGGCTATTCTGGAACTCACTCTGTAGACCAGGCTGGCCTCAAGCTCAGAAATCTGCCTGCCTCTGCCTCCCAAGTACTGGGATTAAAGGCGTGCGCCACCACCGCCCAGCACCTGAAGTGAGCTTAACTGAGTCACGGAGTTTTTCTGACAGGGCTTTACCCATGCAGTCCATAGCCCTTCCTGGAAATGATAAAAATCTAGGAGGAGAATGGCTGCTTTCTTAAAGCCCCCAGATGTGCTTTGACTCCTTAGTTGCTAAATTGCTCAGAGGTGGCCCCTTACAACAGGAAGATGTGAAGGTCCAGATCAGATCTGCATCCTGCAACATAGCATCTTTGCTGCCATGGGAAGGCATTGAGCTCTAAGAGCCATGGTATCTTGTCAGTAAACTAGGAAATGCCAGGACCACTGAGATTACCAATAAAAATGCATCCAAGTGCAGTAACTGCTGGCAAATAGTCCCCCTCCCTCCTCGCCCACTGTGTGCCTTTGTTGGGCTTTTCTTATTTAAAAAATAAAGGCAATTATCATTCTCTTTGGTTTGCAAACTGAATACAAATTAATAGCACGCAGTTTCCATTTAAGCCACCCTCAGAGGGCTGTGCCGTATCATGCCATATATTTTACTGACAGTTGTTTTCGTCCCTTCTCTTTTCTCCTAAGGAAGTCCAGATGGACCCAAGTACTTTCTCATACCCGAAAGATGTACTCCAAGGGTTGAAATCAGGCCTGCTTCCCATCCAGATGATCTATTCATAACAAAAGCTGCCTCCTGGCCACTGCCCACAGCTGAATCCTGTTACTCTGCAGCCAGCGTTTCATTTGTTTCTGATTGTCCTACAGTGTTTGCATACCTTATATATTAGTAGAGTTTTATTTTATTTTATTTTTTGCGCACAGACAGGGGTTAAGCACCCCCAAATCAACTTTTCCTCAATACCCTTTCTCCTTTGAGTTTCTGTCTTCCTGTCTTTCAATTTAACCTCAGAGCACCACTGTTGCCTGTAGAAAAGAGGGAGGGGATAACGGGCGTACTTGATTATGTCCCTGCCCCACATTTCCTGATACAGGATATTCCACAACTTTACTAAATGGACAGGGTACATATCTATACATGGCTCAGAAAAGCTGAGCTGGAAGAGTCTCTGACTCTATTTTTTGAAACTTTTTTTTAAAAATCAAGTTGTTTCAGAAGAGAATGTCCTAGAGTCAGATTTGATTAAATCCTGGTTTGGTCTTAGTTGTAACACACATTAAGTTGGAACTTGAGAGTTAATGCTCCGAACCTATTCTTTTTTTTTTTCCTTTGTCCTCAAAACTGAGTATAACGGACTGAGGCTTACCTGGATCCAGATGATCTAGGCAAGGGGCAAATAGGTAAAATTGGACACCTGGAGATTGAGAGACCCAGGCACCTGTTCCTTCCGGGGATTTCAGGCCTCCCAGGACTTACGTGTGGTAGATTCAGGGGCCTACTGTAGTGCTGACAGAGAGGAGGCCTGGGATCACTTCTGTTCATTTGTCACATCTGTGCTGTCTCTGGGTACTCAAGGAATAGGGCATTTCATCCTGACTTCTCTATACCTGCCATTTCCTCTTGACTTCATGCTAGCCTACCATCACCATCATTCATCAATCTCTTTAAAGATGAATATGATGAGCCTAGCCCTGGCATCTCAGCTGTACTTGACACTTTTCTTTATAAAACCTTTGCAGTCACAAAGGAAGCTACCTCATCTAGATAGCTTTTAGTGCTTTTGGCCTAGCCATTTTAACCTTACCTTTTTTATGTTAAGCCAAAACTGGAGGAAGAGTCCTACAGAGCAGATATCTTCATGTCTAGATTTGCATCGATGTCCTGAATACCTCTTAGCCATACCTGGGACGCAGTGACTTGTTTGAGAGGGCATTTCCAAAAGACAGTAGCTAGTGCTTGTGCACAGAGATGGTGACTTTTAAAACTTTCCATGTATTCGGGGGAGCACTATAATATAATTACGTTACTTTCCTCTCTCTCCCTCCAATAACTCCTATATAACTTTACTTGTACTTTTTCAAACTCATGGCCTCTTTTTTCATTAATTGTTATCTATTTATTTACTTTTTGACTATTTTTCTATCTATCTATCTATCCATCCATCTGTCTGTCAGTAGGTCTGTGTGTCTATCATCTGTCATCTCTCTCTATTGCCTGGTACTGGAAACCCAGCCAAATGCCCAGTGCTAGTGAAGTCATGGATCTTGGAGGAGAACCTACAGTCACCACTTTACTAAACCAATATAATTTCTAACTGCATTCTAATGTTTGTCTTTATACCCACAGATAAGAATAGTGGTCACCCCTGATCAAGGAAATTGGTCTTTATAAGAGTAGGAAGCTATTACTGAATTTGTTTAAAATATTTAAGGAATTTAATCCCATAACATGGAAGGCAGAGGTAGGTTGATTTTCATGAGCTAAAGACCAAGTCTGATCTACATAGTAAGTTATAGGCCAGCCAAGGCTACAGTGTGAGACCCTGTCTTATAAAAAAAAAAAAAAAAAAAAAAAAAAAAAA
>JADRCD010180480.1:0-12787 GCA_019843815.1 Montemys delectorum
CCTTTGGCCTCTGTGAGTCTCAAGAATGGCCGTGGTATGCATATATACATGCAAATAAGTGTTCATACATATAAAAGTAATACATATTGGAAAAACTTGACTGGATTCCAACTGACCAAGATGGGAGAAATGCTTAAATACTCATTTAAATGGCTGACACACATAAAGAGCTTTAATAAGGTTAGGAACCTACAGCATGCTGTGAAACACAATAATTATTGAGGGAACAAAAGGAAATTTGCTGTACATTATATATCACCCAGAGAGATGCATACCTGGGAACATGAAGACACATCAAGTAAATCGTATGTGTTTGTTTTTCTTTTTTTGTTGTTGTTGTAATTGAATCAATAGGCATCTACATTCTTTTAAAGTTACAAAATAAATATTAATTTCTCCAGAAGCCTTCTACAGTATGTTGCATCCCTTTGCTGTTTTCTCTTCTCCCTGTTTTGTTGTCTATCTTCTTTAGTTTCTTGTCAGCTTGACACAAACCTAGACAAATCTGGGAGTAGGGATTCGAACTGAGAAAATACCTCTGTAAGATTGGACTGTAGGCAAGTCTGAGTTATTAGATTGATTATTGATTGATGAAGGAAGCCTCCTTTATTGTTGGCAGTGTCATTCCTGAGCTGAGGTCCCTGCAGTGTATAAGGAAGGCTGAACAATAGGATCAGAGGTGAGGAGCACACACCATCTGCCCCAACACTGGGAGTAACTGGGACCAGCAGGACCCAGGCACCCAGGAACTCCATCCGACCAGTGACACAGGTTCCTTCCAATCTGAGCTGTGCCCTGAGCAAACCTTGAACTCCAACTCTGCAGCCAGTCCCACAACACCCAGAGGAAGTTCCATTCCTAGGTGCTCTAGCATGCCCAGGATCATACACGATCAGAGGTGCCCAGAGCAGACCTTGGGTACTAACTTTGCAGCCAGTCCCACAACACCCAGAAAAAAAAAAAGCACTCACAGGAGCTCTAACACACCCAGGTCCACAGGATCCCAGGATCCTAGGAGCTTGGTCATACCAAGATCTCAGGGTACCAGAGGCAACTTGACTCCCAGGCGCTCTGACACACCCAGGATCTCAGGATCTCAGAATCCCAGAATCACAGGATCACAGAGACAGCTGAACTCTGAGGAGTTCTAACACAACCAGGATCACAGGAAGGACAGGGTCCAGCCAGATATAGTGAGGGCAGGTAGCACTACAGATAATCAGATGGCAGGAGGCAAGCTTAAGCACATAAGCAACAGAAACCAAGGTTACTTGGCATCATCAGAACCCAATTCTCCCACCACAGCAAGTCCTGGATACACCATCACACCAGAAAAGCAAGATTCGGATCTAAAATAACTTCTCATGATGGTGATAGAGGACTTTAAGAAGGACATAAATAACTCCCTTAAAGAAACACAAGAGAGCAGGGCGATGGTGGTGCACTCCTTTAATCCCAGCACTTGGGAGGCAGAGGCAGGCAGATTTCTGAGTTTGAGACCAGCCTGGTCTACAGAATGAGTTCCAGAACAGCCAGGGCTACACAGAGAAACTCTGTCTCAAAAAAAAAAAAAAAAAACCAAAAACCAAACCAAACCAAAACAAAACAAAAACAAAACAAAAAAGAGGAAGAAAAGAAATACAAGAGAACACATGTAAACAACTAGAAGCCTTTAAAGAGGAAACACAAAATCCCTTAAAGAATTACAGGAAAACACAATCAAACAGGCAAAGGAAATGAACAAAACCATCCGAGATCTAAAAATGGAAATAGAAACAATAAAGAAATCACAAAGGGAGACAATTCTGGAGTTAGAAAACCTAGGAAAGAGATCAAGAGTCATAGATGCAAGCATCACCAACAGAATACAAGAGATAGAAGAGAGAATCTCATGTACAGAAGGTACCACAGAAAACATTGACAAAGAAACAGTCAAAGAAAATGCAAAAAGTGAAAAGCTCCTAACCCAAAACATTCAGGAAATCCAGGACACAATGAGAAGACCAAACCTAAGGATAATAGGTATAGAAGAGAGTGAAGACGCCCAACTTAAAGGGCCAGTCAATATCATCAACAAAATTATAGAAGAAAACTTCCCTAACTTAAAGAAAGAGATGCCCATGAACATACAAGAAGCCTACAGAACTCCAAATAGACTGGACCAGAGAAAGAAGTTCCTCCTGTCACATAATCAAAACACCAAATGCACTAAACAAATAAAGAATATTAAAAGCCGTAAGGGAAAAAGGGCCAAGTAACACATAAAGGCGGACTTATCAGAATTATACCAGACTTCTCACCAGAGACTATGAAAGCTAGAAGATCCTGGGAAGATGTCATACAGACCTTACAAGAACACAAATGCCAGCCCAGGCTACTATACCCAGCAAAACTCTCAATTACCATGGATGGAGAAAACAAGATAGTCCATAACAAAACAAAATTTACACAGTATCTTTCCACAAAGCCAGCCCTACAAAGGATAGTAGATGGAAAATGCCAACACAAGGAGGGAAACTACACCCTAGAAAAAGCAAGAAAGTACTCTTCTTTCAACAAACCCAAAAGAACATAGACACAAAAACATAATTCCAACTCTAACAACAAAAATAACAGGAAGTAACAATCACTTTTCCTTAATAGCTCTTAACATCAATGGGCTCAATTCCCCAATAAAAAAACATAGACTAACAGACTGGATATATAAACAGGACCCAGCATTTTGTTGCATACAGGAAGTGCACCTGAGTGATAAAGGCAGACATTACCTCAGAGTAAAAGGTTGGAAAACAATTTTCCAAGCAAATGGTCCCAAGAAACAAGCTAGAGTAGCCATTCTAATACCGAATAAAATCAATTCTTGACCAAAAGTTATCAAAAAAAATAAGGAAGGACACTTCATACTAGTCAAAGGAAAAACCTAGTATCAAATAAAATCAACCTTCAACCAAAAGTTATCAAAAAAAGATAAGGAAGGACACTTCATACTGGTCAAAGGGAAAATCTACCAAGATTAACTCTCTCTTCTGAACATCTATGCTTCAAATGCAAGGGCACCCACATTCATGAAAGAAACTTTACAAAAGCTCAAAGCACACATAGCACCCCACACAATAATAGTGGGAGACTTCAACACCCTACTCTCAGTAGTGGGCAGATCATGGAAACAGAAACTAAACAGAGACACAGTGAAACTAACAGAAGTTATGAACTAAATGGATCTAACAGATATTTATAGAACATTTCATCCAAAAGATATATATATCTGCTTCTCAGCACCTCACGGTACCTTCTCCAAAACTGACCATATAATTGGTCACAAAACAGTCCTCAACAGACACAAAAAGATTGAACTAATCCCATGCACCCTATCAGATCACCATGGACTAAGGCTGCTCTTAAATAACAACAAAAACAATGCAAAGCACACATACACGTGAAGATGAAAAACACTCTACTCAATGGTAACTTGGTCCAGGAATAAGTAAAGAAATTAAAGGCTTTTTAGAATTTAATGAAAATGAAGACATATCATACCAAAACTTATGGGACACAATGAAGACAGTGGTAGGAGGAAAACTCAGAGCTCTAAGAGAGATTATACTACCAGCTTGAAAGCTCTGGAACAAAAAGAAGCAAATACACCCAAGAGGAGTAGATGGATGGAAATAATCAAACCAAATAGAAACAAAAATAACTTAACTATTGTGTTTGTTGAATATCAACAGTTGAAAATATTAAAATCATGTTCTACAAAAAAAGGAAAGGCTGGACAACTATAGAACAAAACCAATAAGCAGCACTCCCCAATGGCATCTGCATCAGTTCCTGCTTCCTGGTTCCTGTACCGAATTCCTTCCCAACTTCTCTGGATGATGGTGTACAAGCTGCAAGATGAAATGAAGCCCTTTCCTCCACAAGTTACTTTGGGGGCCTGATGGTCTATCACATCAACAGAAACCCTAAGATGGTGCCTGATATTCCAGTGGCACATGGCTACTAAACCAACAACACTATTTTCCTGTGAAGGCCACACATTTCTTCAGAATTTAGGCTGCTACTCTTGTAAAGCGGGGATTTGTAAGAATTACATTTATTTGCAAGATGACTAAATTCATGGATAACCACAAGCTTGTAAATCTTGAGCATTTGAGTGAGTTATTTTACTTTGTTCTTTGAATAGATGACCAAAGCAACTCTTCCAAAAGTGAGCATTTAATTGGAGTCTTGCTTACAGATTCAGAGGGCTAATCCATGAGCATCATATTAGGAAGTGTGGCAGTTTACAGGCAGGCAGGGTGCTTAAGAAGTAACTGAGAGCTTTACATCCTGATCCAGAGGAAGAAGGCAGAGAAAGAAAGGAGGTGGGGTGGGCACAGAGGTACTAGGCTTGATGTGGATTTTTGAAACCTTAAAGCCTATTCCCAGTGACACACCTACTATAACAAGGCCACACCTTCTAATCCTTCCCAAATTGTTCCTCTAATTAGGAACCAAGCTTTCAAATACATGAGCCTATTCTAATTCTGGCCACCACAACCAGCTATTGGTAGAAGGCTAAACTGGTCGTCTGTGGCATCCATCCTATAAAGGACTCGCTATTGATCTTTGAGTCTCTTTTGCTAAGGTATATTCATACTTACTGATCTCTCAGTTGAAGAAGGATTCTCAGATTTTCCCCTTGGAACTTGTCTTTACCACTGTGTGAAGCAGTACTTTGGTTAGTCAAATGTTTGGGGAGTATTTTTTTGTTCTTTAACATGCCAAAGTCTATTCCTGTAAAGTACATTTTCATGTATCTGATAGACCAGAACAGTCTACTTTCATTTAGACATTTCCTTTATGAGGTTCTTGGGCATGTTGTCAGAGACCTTATTTAGAACATTTAGTCTTAAATATTCTAGATTCAGTGGCAGTTGATTGCATTTCCTCCATCCTCTTCCCACTTGTATATTTAAAAAAATCACACCTACAGCCTGCATTCATTTAGTTTTAGTACCAGCAAAATTACCTAAATTACATCTGAAGATTATTCATCAGAGATATTTATTCTCTTATGAAATTATTAGCAATCAAGAATGACCATATTTAAGTAAAGATGGTTATGACTCTAATTTTTATTTTATGTCATAAATTCTTTCCTTTTTTGTCCTTAGCTCTTATTTAGCAAAGGGTGGGTACCTGGACTCTGTGATCAGAATTTGAGTCCCCATTCTGATCTGCTGAGTGGCACTTGAGAGTGCCATGGAACTTTCTTACTTCTACAATGCTTGGACTCACTCCTCACCCATAAAATTAGATAATCAGAACTTTTTTCCTCTCTGGATAGCTTTAGATATTGAACAAAATAAAATATTTTAACTGGAAATTTTTAATTCCTCACAGAATGTCAGCTATTATTAGTTCAGCTAGGGAGGATAGAACAGAAATTAGCAAAAAAGTAAATGTGTGGATTTTTTTCCCACACTCATTCCACTTATTGTAAATGTTACTGTTTAGTCATTGGATCTTACTGGAGTGGGCTTGATAAATAAGCATTACAACATACTCAAAACAGATTAGTGAGGCTATATGCCTCTAAGCTCTACACTGACTTTGAGGTCAGCCTGGCCTATGGTAGCAAACTCTGTCTTAAAATAATAACAGAAAAACGAACAAATAAAAACATATCCTTTACAGTTAATGGGATTTGATAGAAAGTTTTGTCACAGCAGATCTTCTGTCAAGGTTCAAGTCCCTCTTAAACTTTCCTTCTTGAGCTGCGTTCTACAAGTTACCTATTTACATAAACAACTCTTACCACCGTTTTACTGAAACTGCTTGGACAAGGCTACCAGCAGCTCTCAGACGCATCCTCTGGGCTCCGCTTTACTGACTTTGCTGGACTTAGCCACACAGTGGGCTGTTGTTCCATCTGATATTGCTCTTTTCCTTTTATTTTTTTTTTTTTGGTTTTTTTTTTCCCAGTCTCATTCCTCTACCCTCTTCTTCTTGGGGTCATCTATGGATCCTCCCTACTCCATCTGATCTCCCATTGTTTGGAGCGACTCAGAAATTGACCTGGGTTTTATTGTGTTCCTTCAAGGTGATCTACCTGTTCCTAGCTGGAGTATCCAGTACCAGGTTCATATCAGCAAATATCTCTCAAATCAAATCTCTTGGTCAGATATTTTCCACGATCCATAAATTCATATTTCCCCAAAGCTCATATATCTACCTGTCATCTGGAATTTTTTTATGGTCTACTATACCATATCTAAAACCCAACCTCATATTCCATTTTCTTCCCTGTCTTAGTTAAATGGCATTACTGGGCAATTAAGGAGTCATACTCTAGTCCTCTTTCATATCAGTCTTGTAAAAGCAGAAATAAGGTTATGCCACAATCATATGTACATTCTTCAGTAGTCACCCATTAAGATGGATTGCATACCAACTGTGGGGCTAGGACTCTAAACCTGGACTGTCTAACTGGTTCAGACTCAGCTTGTCTTTCTCTTTGTTGAAACCTTCATCTGTTGGTCCAGATACATTGACCTTTTATTTTCTCTGGACAAAATAGCTCATGTCTTTGCCTGGGCCTTTGTACATGCTGTTTTGAAGTCCTGGAATGCACTTAACCTGGCCTCCCCACCAAGCCCCACCTCCAGCTGACTCCTCCCACTTCAGACTGTGGCTTAGTTTTCTTTCCGGTAGGAACAACATGACCGCCTTATGTGAAGTAGTTCTTTGTATATACTGTGTGGACACAGTTCCATTTACTTAGGCCAAAGCTCTGTCTAAATGAATTATCTTATGCCATAGATGAGACTGGGGACTCTATAAGGACAGTACAGCTTGTTCATTATACCCTGAAAGTATAGAAGAGGGCCTGGCATCCACACTTTATCGAATGGGTGCAGGCCACAGTGATACAAACAAACGGCTACATAACAAGGGGACACTGGCCTGCATACAGCCCTGCCTTACTTTATGAGGATTGTCACGACAACATTCCAGTCTGGGACAGAGAACCACAGATACAGAAGAGACTCCACTGAGAAGGTAATCGTTCCATTCAGAGGAGTATAAATCTGACAGAAGGCAGATTAGGTAGTGAGAAAAGCTATGTGGACCAGATGAGCATCATTAGCCAAAGCTGGGGTGTATAAAGAGGTGTACTATCTTCTAATTATTAACTTGGAGACACCTTCCAAAACAGCAAAACAAAGAACCAGAAAATGACAATCAAGGCCTACATAAAAGCAGAAGATAGAGAAATATTTAAATCTAAATAGAAAATGAAACTTCACAACTATGGCTTAATTAGGCTACGGTTAGTAAAAGCATATCTAATTTAAAAAAATCCCTTGATTGCGAATGAACTTTAAAAAATAAAAAGAGAAAATGCAGAAGAAATAGTTTAACTCAATATGCACCCAAAGAACTCTGAGACAGAGCTCAGTGATTTTTGACATGGTGACGATGAATATCCCAATGGCATTAGCCATCCAGCAAAATGATCTTACTACTTTTAGTTCCTGCCACTTAAGTGTGACAAACATATTCTTATATTCTGTGCTAGGTTGTCCTTCTGGGATTTAAAAAACAAATCTCAATAAAAATAATGTATAAAGTATTGTGTAAGGAAATGCACATTGCTTTGTTAAAGCACTCCAACTGGAGACACAAACTAACTCTACCCTTTCTGTGGTGATGTCCAGCTAAGTCTAAATGTAAGAAGGACCCTCTGATGGTGTAGGAAAGACCTTCTGACAGTGTAGGAAGGACCCTCTGATGGTGTAAGAAGGACCCTCTGATGGTGTAGGAAGGACCCTCTGACAGTGTAGGAAGGACCCTTTGATGGTATAAGAAGGACCCTCTGATGGTGTAGGGAAGACCCTCTAATGATGTAGGAAGGACACTCTTATGGTATAGGAAGGACCCTTTGATGGTGTGAGAAGGACCCTCTGATGGTGTAGGAAGGACCCTTTGATGGTGTGAGAAGGACCCGCTGATGGTGTAGGAAGGACCCTCTGACGGTATAGGAAGGACCCTCTGATGGTGTAGCAAGGACCCTCTGATGGTGTAGGAAGGACACTCTCACGATGTTTCATAGGGCAAGTGAGTGTGGATCACTAGGAATAGGGAAAGTGGTTGTGTGTATCTCTTCAAGTTTATGTGTACATCTCTTTTATTTGTTTTCTATTTAAAGTTTTTATATGCTTATTTTAGAAAACACTTAAAATGAGGGGCTGGTGAGATATCTTAGTGGGTAACAGCACTGACTGCTCTTCCAAAGGTTCTGAGTTCAAATCCCAGAAACCACATGGTGGCTCACAATCATTCGTAATGAGATTTGACACTCTCTTCTGTAGTCTGAAGACATCTACAGTGTACCTATTTATAAATAAATCTTTGGGACTGAGACAATAGGCCGACAGAAGCAAGCAGGGTTGACTAGAAGGAGCAGAGCTCCTAAAATTCAATTCTCAACAACTGCATGAAGGCTCACAACCATCTGTGCAGCCACAGTATACTTATATACATAAAATAAATAAATCTTTAAAAGAAAAAGAAAAGAAAACACTTAAAACTAAAACATGTTACATAGAGATTTTTATTAGTCATTAAAAACTAAAGTAAGACTAATTTTCTTTTCTGTAGAGCATGGCTTTTTTTCTTTTAAGAATTATTTTGAGATTTGTTTTGGTGTTGTAAGGAAATCCCTAGCATTTATTTGAACTAAATGGTATCAGTTCTTAACATAGGACATGAAAATTTTACATTCTTCAGTGCTTTTTAATCTTTAGTTTTCTCTTTCATTCAGATGCATATTTTGAAATAAAAGAAACGGCTTATATGTTTTCAGAATCTGTGTAAATCCAGGCATGTTTTTATGTCAGTTTCATACTGCATGACACCATCTTACCTGTGATAAAATTCTTGTTACCATTTTCTCCTTCAAATTCCTGCCAACATCAGTCTTTGGCATTTAGTGTCACTGAAAAGAGAGGAGTTGGCTGGATTCTTATCCTTTTCTCATGACCCACATTTTTCTTCCAGGCTTGTTTTTCCTGTCTCTGTGGTTTTAATAAATCAGGTATTTGTCAGAACATAATCTGATTTTTTTGTGGGAATGTGGTGTGATTTATTGAGATGCATTTCCCAATGGATTTTTTTTTTACTTTTATCTATTGTCTAAAAAAGACTTCTACATTTATAAAATGTGGGACTCCTGCTTGTGTCCCATCATGCTGACTCTTCACTATGTGCCCACATACTTTCTCAGAGCATTCTCAGCTCTGCCGGACACACTGATCATCCCAATCCTCCTCATTTTCCCTTTCTTTTTTCCCTATCTTGTCTTGACCGCTGGTTGGCTTTTCTTTTTTGAAGGGGACACTTTAGATCCACGAAATACGTTTCTGAAGAGTTGTTCCTTGAAGCTACTGGGCTCTTCCTGAGGGATAAGAGCATCCCTATGATGTAACACATTGGCTCACCACCAGCATATGAATCTCCCTGCTGTCATCAAAGGTCCTAAGCCATCCTCCTTTTAAGCTTAGAGCAGATGGGTCCTCTGCTTCCTTAGCTAGGACCAAAAGCCCTTCCAGGCTATAGCAATAGTTTACTTATCTTCAATTTGGGACTCCTCTTCTTGCTTTGAGCTTACAGTAGCCTGGACTACCAGTTCTGGAGTTCTACGCTTTGACAGAGGTCACCATAAGAAAGTTAGTTTACTAACATGGAAAACTAAATCCATCTTCAGTAGGGAACTAAAAATGTTCTTGTAGACTACACCATTGCTACCTCTTAAGGAAATGAAGAAATAAAACAATAGTACTCTTCATTAAAGATTCATTCATGATGGGGCTAGAGAGAAGACTCAGTGGGTAACAGTGTTGGCTATTTCTCTGTTCATCCAGAGGACCCAGTTTCAATTCCCAACACCCACATGGTAGCTAACAATGGTCTGTAACTCTAGTTCTAGGGGATTTGACACCCTCAAACAGACATGTATGCAGGCAAAACAATAAATACTCATAAAATTAAAATAAATAAATTACAGACACACATACACACACACACACACACACACACACACACACACACACACACACACATTCTCTTATAAGGATTTGGGTTGGAGTTAGCTGGAGGTTAAAAGTGCATGAGTCCTGGCTCTTCCTTGAATTTAATTGTGTGACCTTGGGAATATTATTTAACCTCTTTGTGTTTTAGTCTCCCTCTCTTGTTAAATAGAAGTGATACCTACCTCATAATATTATCGTGGGACTGATTAGAGATAATGTCTACAAAACACTTAAGGTTCTTGAAGATTCAAGACACCACATAACTATAAACTAAGATCTATTGAAGTTGGTTCGTTTGTGCAAAAAAGAATGTAAACGTAAGAATCATAGCATTTGAGTGCAGGGAGAAATGTAAGGGTCTCAGAGCTGCCTTCCATACCCAGTGTGTCTATGCCTCCAGTCTGTGCTCTCCTAAAGCAAGGAAATTATTATAGCTAGAATCAGCACCAGGCAGTTCGTGAGCAACCTCCACCCTGGGCTGGCCAGAGCAGCCAAGAGGAGGCAGGTGAGTAGAGAGTAATGCCAGTTTCCAGGTGTCACTAGCCACCTGCAAGATGGCCCCCTTCTGGGGGTCAGCTTACCATCTGCCATACGCGTCATTCTCATCGCTAACCCTCTCCCCTAATGTTAAATGCCTTGCTTTTGTTCCCACTTTATTTTTTTACTTTCTAAAAATAAAATTTCCCGAGAACTAATGCATCCATGATCTTGAGAAATAACTCTTTCTTCTTGCAGTGTCAGCAGCCTGGCTCTGCCCTGAGAGATGAGCCAGCTGGTTGGTACCCACTGTGTTGGAGGGTCAGGACTACGCTCCTGAAGGCCTCAGTAAGCCAGAGCCACTTTGCGTCTCTGCCTTCAAGCAGACCATTCCTTATCCCAGCACTTGCTTGTGTTTATAACTCTACCCTTTTGAAAAATTACATAAATCAAATTTGCATGACATTATTGACTGTGCAATTATTAAACAATTCTGTGACTGAGTACTCTTGAAAGTTGAAGTACATGTATGATTTGGATTCATCTGAGATTCCAGTGATCTTCAAAACTATATCGAAATTCTCAGACATAAATATTAATTTAATTGAATACCCCCATGTGTCTGTCACTATCTCAGACTCTGGGTATTATGTACTAGTAAGTAATTCCTTTTATTATCATTTAAAGTTTAAGGTAATGCTCACCACAGCACAGAAACTCTGTTCTGAAAACTTCACTCTCAGAATGAGCCATTTCGTGTTGCATGCACCGTCTAACTGGTAGTCTGCCTTGGCTTTACACAGCTCCCAAAGATCCAACCACCTTGGCTTAAGGAATGAGGCTGCCTCAGTCAGGCAGCCATCTCAGCCAGCCAGCCCATCTCATACCAAAACCCACCATAGACTCATATCTATGCTTCTAAAATATAGTAATACAAAATCTAAACATTTAAATGTTTCTAGTCAGTTCTTTGAACAGGTTAGTTACTTTGTTTTTAAGGAACTAACCCAGGACTTCTCGAACTCTGAGGCAATGTTCTGTCACTAAGCTACAATCCCAGCCAAGGATACTTAATTCTAGTGGTTGACTACACAGAACAGTTAAAGCAGAAGGACACTTGTTATGAAGCGGGTTCTGAAGAAGGTTGTGGCTGGAGAGACCCAGTCCCCCAGCTGGATAAGACGACTGCACTCTTTAATTGCACACTTGGCTTTGGCTCAATCAAATGTACAATTCCTCTTGCCAGTTAGTACAACTGCCCAATAGGTTCTGGTACTAACTGGGCTGTTTGTCTGCTATGGCTACCTGTCTGGTGTTTCAGCAGGCAGCTGGGTGAGGCCAAGGCAGAGTCTGTTAGGTACTACATGAAACCAGCTGGGGATCATTCTGAGAGCTGGGTTTTCCTCTGTCTTGTACAAACCAGCTAAAAGCTAAGTTTTGACACCCTATTAAAAAAAATCTGGCTCTGGCTCTGACCTAAGCAGGACAGAGTTTATTTTATTTTATTTTATTTTCTCCTAGCCAGAAAATCTTACTCTCCTGGGCTTGGGCTGGGTCAGTGGGAGTTATGATCAGTAGGAATCATGTTTTCTCTAGTAAGATACTAAAGCACATATATTTTTAAATAAGTAGCACAGTGAGATTTAGAAGACACTCTGTTGCTCATGGTTGGAGTGGTAATCTTTCTGATAGAGAGTGAAGGTCAGAGGGGAGGGCAGGACAGGGATTCCTCACTAAGGCAGATGTTGTGTGATGCTTGCCAAAGGCAAAAATGATGATTTGTCTTTGAGCTTATGCAAATGTGTTAAACACACTCTAAGATACTTCCAAAAATACATGGTATGGAGATTCTTTATAGGTAGCTCTCCTGGGGATGAAATTCATTCTGAATGCAATCCTATTTTATTTGTTTGTTTATTTAGCCAAAACCACTGTGAAGTTGGAGCGACTTAAGATACGTCTGGAAGTTAAAATGGTTTAGATCTGCGGGTCTTGGAACCTAGATTCATGGCCGTATTTATTCCTTAAGCAGAAGTTGTGTGTTAAAATGGGTACAGTGAGGTTGCTTTCGTCACTGGCAAAGTAGAGAACTCTCCAATTTCTCTCTTTTTCTATGAATCTTGAGAGTCTGGGAAAGACAGACCTAGGGGTGCTTCAGAGCTAAATACACACAGTGTGAATGCACGACAGCATACCCAGTGCTTTCCTTTGCTCCACCTGATTTCAGTGCCAGC
>JADRCD010180486.1:0-15878 GCA_019843815.1 Montemys delectorum
TTTTTTTTTGGTCTTTGTTTGTTTGTTTTTCCTATTGACGTGGGAGGCCCTCTCGGCTTTAATGAATGAGAGGGCCTGCCATTCACTTCTAAGTTTCTGCTTACTGTTCTCTGTCAGATTGGCCAAGTCTTCCCTTCCCCTCTTATGCCTTGGGAGAAGCAGGGTAGGGAGCTGAGGGGTACCCTAGGTATGTTTTGCAAAGGGATCGTGGGTGTGAGCCCTGGCTGTTCCCAGTTAGAGATAGCAGACTGTGACACCTTCTCCAAGTATCTCTGTGGGTTGGCAGCTGCTGCTGGGTTTCTGTAGCTGGTCTTGCTGATTGAGCCCTCCTCTCCCCTATCTCTCAGCGCTTGAGGGGCCCCTCCCAGCTACCCAAGTCCTCCAGACATCTCCCTTACCCTTTCAATTCTTGTTTTCCTATAACTCCCTGAGGTCCCCAGGCTTGGCTTTCTGGGCCCACTTTGGTAGCCTCTTCTCTGGGTGGTGGCACCACCTTGCCTCAGATCAGGTGGAACTACCAGCCTCCTTTGGCTGCAGGCTCTGTCTTTCCTTGCTCACTAAAGGCAAAATGGGCCATGTGTTTTTGGGGTACCAACCTGGACCTCCTGAAGCCCATTCTTGAGCTCAGATATATGGTTGCAGAATGTGTTTTTGCTGCCCAGTGATGGCTGAGTTGCCACACCCTGTTGTCATTGTTGGGACCATGGTCCTCGGGCCTCCAGTTTCCCAGAGTTGGCAGTAAGAATAGGGTGGCCTATGTGATGCATCTCAGTGGGGCACCTGGTCAGGTATAGAAGGTGCCAGTGGTCAGAACAGACCAGGGCCTGTTCATGGGCATCAATGTGCACAGGTGTGCACAGATGTAGGACAAGGACTGGGAATCTGCTCATATGTTTACTCCCACCTAGCCAGTCATCTCTGCACTGCAGTACCCTCTTTCCTTCACTGGGTGATTTCCTCCAATCAGGCTAAGGTAAGACTCCATGACTTCTCACTAGTAACTGTAACATGGGACTTCATGTTACATTGGGGGTAGTTCAAACTGTAATGTCATTCACCTCCAAGAAGTCGAGAGCAGTCAGGCCCCATCACTCACCCCACCCCCTGTTCTTCAGAGATGTTTCCTTATAATCAGTGAACCCAAGAGGCCAGAAAGTCGGAGGCTTAAGACAATGTGGATTCATTCAGAATCGTGGTCCAGAATGTCAGAAGTGTGAGATGAGCCCCGTGGGACTGAAATTCGGGCTAGATCCTGTTCCTTGTCTCCTCCAGCTCTTGCAGGATGCTGACATTCCTTGCGACTGAGTCACCTCAGTTCCCAGTCCATCCACTCATTCCTTTTCCCCTTCTGTGCTCAAGTCTCCCTGCCTCCCTACCATTCTGTTTTTATTTATGTTTCGCTTTATTTATTACTGTGTGTGCACGAGGCTCGTGTCTGTCTGGGCATGTGCTGTGCCTGGTGAGTGGAGGTCAGGGGACAGGGTTCTGCAGCTGTGTTACTCCTTCTGCCTTTACGTGGGCGGTAGGGATGGAACTCAGGTCCTTCAATCTGGGCAGCAAGTGCCATTACCCGATGGCCAGTCTTGTTGGCTCCCTATTCTCCTCCCCTCTTTTTTTGAGTCAAGTTCTCCTGGAGCTCAGAATAGTCTCAGATCTTGAACTCCTCATGTTCATGCCTCTGAACATGTTAGGGACACCAGCATGTGTCCCTGTTCATTCATTCATTCATTCACTCACTCATTCAGGGCAGTGGTGAGGAAAGACCCTAGACCTTAAGCAGGCACTCTGCCATGGAGCTACATGACCATCCTTGCTTCTCTCTTATAAGGACATTTACAGTTACTATTAGAACACATCCTGGGTTTGCTCCCTATCCACCTTCAAGCCTTTAGTGGTACATGAGGTCCACAGGGGCTAAGAATTCCCATAGTGGATGCTTCTATGTGTCATTATCAGCTCAGGGAAGAATTGTTGATTGTAGTGTTGTGCAGAATCTACACTGCCCCCTCCCACGCACACACATCACCAACTCTCCGGTGCTTACAACTGCTGGTTTTCCTAGTCAAGGTCCTGGATATCTCATGAGGTCACTCTTGGATATCTCATGAGGTCACTCTCAGTGATTGAATGTGTCCCCTGCCTGCTTCCTTTCAGACAGACCTGAGACTGTTTTGTCTCTGGCCCTGGTGCCCAGCCTGAGTCCATGGGAGCCGGAACCTAGTGATATCAGAAGGGGGGGACTCTCTCACCATGCCCCTGAGGTCACCCCAGTGACTTGATGTCGTCCTGCTAGGACTGTGCTGTGGTTTTAGGGTAGAGTGTGTCTTAGGTGAGATGTTCATTCAGTGCAGTTAGTACATGCATGGCTGGTTGGTCCTTGGACCTTCACCAACATTTTTTAAGAGGCAGGTAAGCCAAGCGTGGTGGCACATGACTTTAACTCTAGCACTTGGAGTGGGGGATGGGGCAGAGGCAGGTAGATTTTTGAGGTCTATATAGCCAATTCCATCCTAGGCCAGCTAAGGCCTAATAGTGAGACTCTGTTAAAACAAACAAAATAAAACAAGACAAAACAACAAACAAAATAACAAAGGCCTGAGAGAATACTATGGTATGCTGGGTGGGAGTCAGTGTGAGGTGAGGATGCAGGCTGGGCCTTAGTTTGTAGAGCTGAACTGCTTGGCCCTTCCTGGTCCTTACTTTTTGTTTTAGGGTTGAGGCGTTTTAGGCAAGCTCAGGCTTGATATCCTGAGCTTCAGTTTGTCTCTACCTAGGCATGGGGCAGGGACTCAGCATCTAAGGCTGCCAGGGGCAAGAATGGGCACTCAGCTCCCTGCAGTGCACAGGGCCTGGAAGGGTCACCCACACGCCACTCACCTGGATTCCTGGTCTGTCATGCTAGGAAGCTGCAAGTCTCTGAGGAAGGAGCCTCGCTGAGCCCAGGGTGCCCTGGCTTGCAGGCCACTGCCTGCTTTTCATTCCCACAACCAGCCTCAGGTCATGGCAGGTGCTCCTCCCAAGTGCGGCCAGGCGGCCTGGTCCGAGTCTTACCAGTGCCCAGGGCCTCCCTTTCCCTTCAGCTCCTTGTGACTTACTCTCTGGGCTCGCTTGCTCCGACTTTCATCTTCCCTTTCCTCCACACCCTGGCCTTCAGCCTGGCCTAACTAGTTTCTTCCTCCCAGCGAGCTCCTTCTCCCTCCTCCTTGCCCCCGCACCTTTCTGGGCTCTTCACACACAGAAAAGCAGACTCCTAGGCCCTCCTGGGGCCCTTGTCTCTCCAGTTGACCTCTCGGGCACATTTTTGCCTGACTCCTGCTGTCCCCTTTGCCAAGCTCAGAGCAGATGCAGGGGCAGGGCCCTGGGAACGAGGTGGTGAGCAAAGCAGAACTGAGCTGTGATGTAGGACAGGTTCCTGCCTCTGCCCTGAATGTTCTCTCTTCGTCCCTCTGGGCAGTGGAAACAGCCCAGTCTGTTTCTAAAGCTGGACAGGAACTTGAGTTGAGAAAGGGCACCTTGGTTTCTCCATCTGAGAACTGGGTACCATTACTCATTTGGGTTTCAAACCGTCACTTTTGGAAGGAGGTGGAGTTAGGGCCACAGCCTGCCCATGCAAATGAGGGGAAGTCTGGCGGGGTGGGTGACTGTCTTGGTGACAGGCCCACCAGATTAGAAATCATATGCCAAGGCATCTCTGCCCTACCCTCCATGGTAAGAACCTACAAGCCAGAGAGGGCAGGAGAGCTGGGGTCACATGACCAAGTCAAGCTTATTTCATCAGATTGTCCATCTTGTGTGTGGGGCAGGGGAGAGTGAGTGAGTGGCACCTGTATCCTGAGCTGCCAGCACCCTGTCCCCACCCCACCCTGGTAGGACACACTGCATTGCTGGGAACACACACTGCATCCCCCCACCCCTGCCCTTCTCCACAGCACATGGTGCTAGGCTGTGAGGTTCGGAAGAGTGACCCTCGGTCCTGTGCTGCCCAGGCTGGGGACTTTCCTGCAAAGTCGGATTTCTGAGTTCGAGGCCAGCCTGGTCTGCAGAGTGAGTTCCAGGACAGCCAAGGCTACACAGAGAAACCCTGTCTCAAAAAAACAAAAACAAACAAACAAACAAACAAACAAAAAAGTGAGTCTTTGGGAACTCAAGCAGGGGCAAATTAGTCACCAAGGCAGAGCCTGTGTGTGCAGGAAGCTTCTCCTGAGGGTTTTAGCCACATTTTCAGCTTCCTGCTGTCACTGCCCATAGCCCACAGGAGCCCAGGGACTGAAGTACCCCTCCCCCTCCTCCTCGCCAGCCCAGCATCCTCCTGCTTACAGAGACCTCCCAAGCTTCTGCCTGTTTATGACACCCCTCAGCAGGACCTAAGTCCCAAATGAGGAACAGCTGTGGGGTCAGGCCTGTGACTCAGGGCCACACAGAGCCAAGAAAGCTTTTCCCTCTCTCTGTGTGTATGTGTGGAGGCGTCCAAGTCTCCTGGCCCTCCATCCCTTGGAGCTAGCTCAGACTCTGTTCCGTGTGTGCCTGTCCCCGCCCTCCAGCTCTGAGGGGCTAAGAGGGGTACCGCCTGGCTGGGGGTGTTTCAGGAGCTCACTGGATTGGACAGCCGCAGAAGCGATAAGGGAAGGGAAGGAGAACAGGATTTCCCAGTGTGGGTGCCAGCCTGCCTGGCGTTGGTTGGGTGACTCACTTGGGCCTGGCTGCCTCAGCTCCACAGCCAGAAGCCTGGAAGCCTAAGCCGGCTTTTCCTTCACACTTGCTTTCCTCGGTATAGAGAGAGCTGGAGGGCTGGGCTGGGGCAAAGACTACAGCTCTGGCAGGACAGAGAGATAGGTACACTAAGAATATAATTAAAGCGGGGTTCCCTCCCCCCACCCAGCTCACAGGGCTGGGGATAGAACCCTGGACCTTATACATGCTGGCCCCTCGCTCTAACGTGAAGACGCATCATCCCACACCTCATGCTTCATCTCACAGCTTAGCCAGCCTTCTCTGTCTCCTGTAACCTGCCTCTTTCCTGGAAACACCAACCACAGCGCCCCCCCCCCCCCGAGATTACTGACTACAGTATATCTGCCGCCCTGGGCCCCTCTTTACCTGGGTTGCCTCGGGGGATGTTAGCAGTTCTGAGTACACTTGACTGGAACGCAAAGAGAGTATCATAGTTTGGGTCCCCAAAGGGCCATGCGCTGAGGGTTTAGGTGGCTGAACCCTTTGGAGGTGGGGGGATGTCCTTAGGTTACCAAGGGTGTGCTCCTGAAGAGGACTGCGAAATCCAGATCCAAATCCACTTCAAAATCAGGATTTCCAGGCTCTGCCTCACCTCAAGGTCCCTAACAGTGCTTTCCAGCCCTACTCTAGAGGCCTGAATTTAAGGGTTTCCCGCATCAAGGCTTAGAGTCACTCAGACTGAGTCACCATAACCTTTCTCTCCAGAAGTTGGTTATCTCAAGCGTTTATCACAGTAACAGAAAATGGACTGGCACGGTAGCCATTACAGGTGAGGTACACTGACATTTTAAAAATACATTAATATTTGTTTTATTATTATTATTGTATGGGAGTGGAGGTATGACACAGCAGGTGTGTGGAGGTCAGAGGGCAACTCTGTGAAGTCAGTTCTCACTCTGCCTTCCTCCCTCCCTCCCTCCCTTCCTCTCCCTCCCTCCCTCCCTCCCTCTCTCCCCTCTCCTTCCCTCCTTCTCTCCTTCCCTTTATGTAGCCACGTTCTGGGAGTTGAACTCAGGCTAAGGTTCGTTACCCTAAGCTATCTCACTATCCTTGGTTTTGTTTTTCAGACAAGGCCTCATCTAGCCAAGGCTGGTCTTGAATTTCCTGCATAGTAAAGTCTGGCCTTGAACTCTGAATCCTCCTGTCTAATTCCCTAGTGTTGGAACTGCAGGCACACACAGCACTATGTCCACTTTGCATTCCTCTGGGAGTCACGCTAAGTGAGCGCTCTACCTACTGAGCGACACCCCTCCCCCTAGTCCGCTGTTCCCTATCCATTCCTCAGTTGATGGAACTCATGTTGTTCCCCGATCTGGGGGAATTCTGCTGTAATGAGCATGGTACGCAGCTGTCTCTTCACCAGGCTGGTTTAATTTCTTCAGGATATGGACCCATGAGTGGGGTTGCTAACTCAGGCTAGTCCTATTTTAGATTGTTTTATGTGTGTGACAGAGCTTTAGTATATAGCCGAGGCTGACCTAGAGCTCATGATCCTCCTCCCTTGATCTCCCTAAAGCTAGGATTACAGGTGCATACACATTGTTGCTGTCTACGGTGGCTGCACAGGTCCCTTTTCTTCGCATCCTCGTTTCGTCTTTTGAGGACTCTACCAGGTGTGAAAGATCGTGTCTTTTTGGCTTTAGTTTGTTTTTCCTGATGGTTACTGGTGTTGAACTGTTATTTATATACCCGATGGCCGCTCATGGGTTTTTTTCTGAGAAACATCTATTTAGGTCTGTTGCCTATTTTCCAGCTATGTCTGCTGTGTGGCTACTGAGTGGAGTGAGTCCCTCATTATGTTAGAAATCAGTCTCCTGTCAGAGGTGGGCTCCACATCCTGTGGGCTGTTTTCATTCCATGGATCTCTCTCTTTGTGTGGTAGCTTTGTTGTTTGTCGTCAGCCTGTTTGTCTACTTTTGCCTTTGTCTCTTGTGATTTTGAGATCATATCCAAAGAAAGGTGGAGGGGGAAGAAAGGAAGGAAGAAAGAAAGGAAGAAAGAAAGAAAGAAAGAAAATAACTGCCCAGACTAGCGTCATGCAGTTTCCCCATTTTCCTCTAGTAGTTTTACACTGTATAGTTTGTGGTCTTTAATGCATTTGAGCTGGATTTTGCATAAGTGAAATTAGGGTGTAACTATACTCTGCTGCATGTGTGTTTCCCTGTTCTCACCCCCTTGATGGGACTCTAGTCCCTTTTCCTACTGGGCGATGTTGAGACCTTTGCTGAAAAATCAGTGAACTTTAAACATGTGTCTAATCTTCTGAACTCTCTGTTCCTGGTCTCATGCCCCAGTGCCCATGCTGTTTTGATGACCATAGTTCTGCTGTGTGTGTGTATGCGCATGCGTGTACACCTGTGCATGTATGTGTTGGCTAGTTTGTGTCAACCTGACACAAGCTAGAGTCATCTGAAAGGAGGGAACCTCAATTGACAAAATGTCTCCATAAGATCAGGCTGCAAGGCATTTCTTAGTGATTGGTGTGGGAGGGCCCAGGCCGGGATGGGTGGTGCCATCCCTGAGCTGGTGGTTCTGTGTTGTCTAAGAAAGCAGACTGAGCAAGCCATGGGGTGCAGGCCAGTAAGCAGCACTCCTCCATGGCCTCTGCACCAGCTCCTGCTCTGTTTGAGTTCCAGCCCTGACTTCCTTCAGTGATGGACTGTGATATGGACGTATAAACCAAATAAATCCTTTCCTCCCCAACTTGCTTTTGGTCATGGTGTTTTGTCACAGCAATAGTAATTAAGATCACACACACACACACACACACACACACAGAGGCAGGATCTCATGTAGTCAAGGCTGACCCTAAACTCCTCATCCTGCTGCCTCAGTTTCCTTCATGCTGGAATGAGAGGAATGTACCTCATACCCAGCTTAATACCTGAAGTGGGGACTGTCTGTCTGTCTGTCTGTCCGTCGTCTGTCTGTTTATTGAGACACAATCTTATGTAGCACAGGTGTGCCTCAAATTTGCTGTATAGGCAAGGTGACTTTGAACTCCTGATTCTCTTGCCTGTATCTTGAGAGCTGATATTATAGGCGAGGACCACCACATGGTGGTTCGTGTGGTGCTGGTGTGTGTGCCCTGGGTGTTAGGCAAGCACTCCACCCTAAGCTACGTTGCTGGTCCCTGTAGTTTCCTTTTGTTTGGTTGGTTTTGTTTTTGTTTTTAGTCAACAAGTAATGTGCTATCTCTAGCTTTGTTCTTTTTGCTCAAAATTGCTTAAGGGATTCAAAGGTAATCTGGGGGTCCCTATGGGCTTTAGGGTTCTCTTTTCTTTCTGTGAGGAAGTCTTTGGAGTTGTGCTGAATGAGATCGCAGGGTAGTGTTGCCTCAACATTAATTTTTCCAGGGCACAAGTGTGGAATATGTAGCATTTGTTTGTGGTTTTTTTTTTCTCTGTTACAGTTTTCCTGCGAAGGGGTTCACTTCCCTGTTTACATTTATTCTGAAGCATTTTGCTTTGTTTTCTTTCTGTAGCTACCTTGAATGTGATTTGCTTTTTCATTTTTGGGTAGTCTGTTGTTCGCCTAGAAGCACCACTGGGTTCTTTTGTGTTCCACGTTCTTTATTATTTAATTCTGAGCATTACTTCTCTGATTTGATGCTGAGTATTTGCAAATTTTCCTTATGTTTGACATGAGGATTGCATGGTTTTCATCTGTCTTTGGTGACAGCATTTGACTGTATAGTGTAAGCTGGACTCTGACTCTTATCTGTCTTCCTGCCTCAGCATTTCAAGAGTCATAAGAGTGAGCCGTCACACTCAGCTCCATGGTTACTATTAAGTCAATCTTCTTTCCAGCCCCTGGGTCACAGTGAGCATCCTTTTCAGGTGCCGGGGACTTCTGTTCCTAGTCCTTTGCTAAGGCTCTTTTGGTAACATAAAAATCCACATAGTAATTGACTGTGTTGCTGGAATGCAAGATTTTGTGTCTGTGTTCCTCAGAAACCTCTGGCCTATAACTTACTTGCTTTTTTCTTGTTATGTATGCATTTATGTGTGGGTATGTGCACCCGAGGAGGCCAGAAGAATGCATTAGATCTCCTGGAGCTGAAGTTATAGGTGGTTGCGAGCCCCCATGTGGGTTCTGGGAACAGAACTCAGGTCCCCTGGGTGAGCAGAGGGTGCCCTTCACCGCTGAGCCTCCTCTCTAGCTTGCCTGTAACTTTCCTTTCTGGCTTTGGTTTCAGAGCAATTTGGCCCCGCTTTTCAATGTGATCTAATGAAATCATGTAGCAATGCCCCTGTTGTTGAGTGCCATGCCTGTGAGCTCCATCTGTAGGGTTGCGTATGACTGTGGGTTTGTTTTCTATTACTTGAAGATAACAACAAAAACCTCTCATCCATTCCTTTATTGATAGTCCTTGAATAGTTTCTGATTTCAACATAACGGATTCTATTGTGCTAGTTCAGGATTTGATGTGTGGGATTCTCGAACTTGGGCAGTGGAGGAGAAGGATCAGAAGTTCGCAGCTTAAAAAAAAATCTTGAAAAAGAAATCTGTGCTAAACATTCTTGTGTCTCTCTGAATCTATGGGACATAGTGGATATGGTCTCAGAGAGAGACTGTATAATAGACTACCTAAACAATAGACTATGTGTTGCTCGTACGCAGCAGGGACTCAGATAGCTCTGCAGAGTCACTGCAGATGTCCACCCCTGCCATGTGTCACCTCTGCCAGGTGTCAGAGCTCCACTTGAAGTGTCATTGTTTTGTTTTTGAGCATGGAATCTAGGGCTTCACACAAGCTAGCCCATCACTGTGCTTCTTAGCCTGGAACCCAGCCTGTGCTCTGGACATGTGTGAGCTAACGTGTCATGGTGCTTGTCTCTCTAACCCTCCTAATAGGATGCCCGAGTGTCTTGCTATGGTCTTAACTTGTATTTTCTTGCTGATCCATGAGGCCCAGAACTTTTCCTTCTATTTGTTGGATGTTTGGAGTCACTCTTTCTTTTACATCCTGCGTTTTCATTGTTGATGTTTATTTTAATTTTATTGTTATTTTATTTTAGGTGTATGGGCGTTTTGTCTGTATGTATGTCTGTGCACCAAACATGTGCCTAGTGCTGTGGAGGTTGGAAGAAAGAAATGGATCACCTGGAATTGGAGTTACAGATAGTTGTGAGCCACCATGTGGGTGTCGGGAACTAAACCTGGGTCCTCCGAAAGAGCACCAAGTGCTCTTAATGGCTGAGCCAGTTCTCCAGCTGTGTTATGCTGGTTACAGGCAGCCCCAGGGGTGGAGTTGCACTGCTGTTTTCTTGGGGTTGGTTCTGTGTGTGTGTAAGGTAGGGTCAAGATCCCTCTTCTTCCGCGTGGAGAGCAAGTGACTCACCATTCATTGAAACAATGGTTCTTCCCTCAGTGTACCAAGCCATGACTCAGGTGTCTTTTTGCCTGGAGACAGTGTAGATTCTGTTCTGCTCCATTCCACTGATCTGTTTGTCTGCCCTGGCAGTGCCTCCGTGACCAGAACTTTAGGATGAGCTGCTTGCCTGGGGTGTGGCTCCTGTAGCTGGGCCTCGGCGGCTGTTCTCTGCTCTTTGTCTGCCCCTGCTATTGGGCTCAGGCTCAGCCTGCCTTCTGTTTCTTTGTCCTGGCTCCACTATTTCTTCATCTAGAGGCTTCTCTTTCTGACAAAGACCCTGTAGGCGGTGTGGCCTGTGCAGGCCTCCAGCTAGTCCAGCCCTGGGGCCCTGTAACCCAGGCTCAGTCACAGCGCCTGAAGGGCAGGGCCATAGCCAGCTCAGCCTGGACAGTGGGGTGTGGGCCCCAGCTGGCACACAGCCATTGGGAAGGTCAGGAGGCAAACGGATGCCTGGCCCAGTGGGCAGAGGTGGGTGGCTCCAGATGGCTTGAATGCAGACTGAAAGCAACTTCCTTTAGAGCCCCATCCTTCTCCTCTCTCTTGGTTTATTTTTATGTGTATGAGTGGATTTTTTGTTTGTTTTTGTTGTTTTTTGTTGTTGTTTTTAACCTCCTGCATGTATGTTTGGGTACCATGTGCATGCCTGGTGCCCGTGGAGGCCAGAAGAGGGCTTTGAATGCTTGGTTAGAATTATGAACAGTCATGTGGGTGCTGGGTGCTGGGTTCTGGAATCTGATTACTGAATCCCAGCCCCTCACTCTTGATAGTGGGGATGCAGAGACACTTGATGTAGGCCCTGTTCTCAGAGGGTGGGCTGGGAAAACGGACAAGGAGTGTCCAAATGGGCCTTCCGAGAGATTACCTGAAGTAGATTACCTGAAGTTACGGGGAGAGGCTGCAGAGTCTGCGACACCTTGGGCACCACATGGGGTCAGAGTAGGGGGCTAAGTGGGTAAAGGCCAGGTCCCAGATCCCAGAAGAACTCCAGAGGAGGCCAGGGTTGGCCTGCCTGTCAAGGATGAGGGGTGAATGACAGTGTTCCCCGGGCCTCTGTGAGTGACCCACTCCTGTCTCTCCATGCCCTCCTTGCCTGCCCACCTCTGCTCCCCTTCACCCAGTATCACCTGTTTGCCCCATCTCGTCTTCCTGGGAGAGTGGATCCTCCCTGTGTTGTTGACCTCTCTGTGGCCTGGAGAGCAGCCAGAGGCCTCATTTGTTATCATGGCTGTGTGATCTCAGCTGGCTTGTTCCCCCTCTCTGGGTTCTCTGGGCTCTCTGGGCTCTGAAATACTGGAATCGCAGTGGCTGATTTCTGGCTCCCTGATTTAATTCTTGAGGCTTAAATTGCTTCCCGAGCCCAGCCTGCAGGGCTGATGCACCTGTTTTGTACTTAAGGGCCCTGAGACTTTCCAGCCTCCCCTTTCTCTTTTCCTAGGGCTCCTATGGGTGAGGGAGGCCTAAGGCCACAGGAAGCTGACCTCCTTGGGCAGAGGAGAGACCAGGGAACTTAAAGGGTTGGCTTGAGTCACACAGCAACCCTGAATGGGACAGTGACCCTCCTTGCTGTTTTTCGGGCCCACATGAACTAATGTTACTTCTTCCTCCCTGTTTCTTCCCTTCCTGGAGAATCCCGTCTTCCTCCCCTTTGGGCTGCCGCTCAGTTGAGGGTTGTTGTGCGGGGAGCTTGCCTGACATTCATTGCCTAGTGGCTCACCTCAACCTGAGGCCTGGGTTCCCGTCCACTGCCTCCTCCTCTGTGAGCACATGGGTAAGGTGCCTCACTTCACAGAGCCTCAGCCCTCATTCTGAAAATGGCGACAGCATGCCCACCTGGTGTTGCTCTCAGCAGTGCACACGAACCTCTTATTCAATGGCTTGTACACGGCGGGTGCCACAGAGCTGGAGACTATGTAGAACGAGAGGAGACTTGACTCCTCTGCTCTCCTTCCTCCGCCCTCTGCTCCTGGCTAATCATAATGCTATCACTCTCCCATTGAAGCAATCGTGCTCTCATCTTGGAGATGAGGGAAGGGGGTTCACAGAGGCCAAGCAGCTTTCCCATGGCCACCCAGCAGATGGGGGTTCGGCCAGGATCAGTGTCTACATCAAACTCTGCTATTAAACTTTGCCCAGAAACTATCCTAAGAATTCTGCCTCAGTTTCCCTCACAGTCAGCCCGAACCCCAATAAAATAACAAGTGTTGTCTCTGGTGAGCCCCAGGATGAGTAGACTGTGTCCCCACCCCCACGTCTGTCCCCTTCCCCACCACCACCACTACCACCACCACCACACTGGTGCAGTGTGTGTCCCTTGAACTTAGTCAGTGTCCAAAGTTCAGGGCGTACAGTGGTCTCTTGACCCTGTGAGGAGTGAATAGAGCTAAGAGCCTGCCCCCTCCCTAAGTGTAAGGTGCACATAGTAGGCAGAGTGCGGGGGTGGGGGTGGGGGTGGGGATTGAGTGATGTGATCAGTCCCCCGCCACACCCCCTCCCCGCTGAATAGGAATGAAACAGGAAGGCACCTCTGAGTTGCCCACAGCCAAGTCCTGTGGGTGTGGCACTGGCCACAAGCTCCTGGAGGTGGCCTCTTGTTATGATTCAGTCCCAGAGCAGTAGGAAGGGCTAGCTAAACAAGACAGGGAGAGTGAGATGGGAGTGGCCTGGGCCAGCCCTGGAGGTCAGGCACTGGTGGCCTGAGGGCCTGGTATATTGCCTTTCAGGCACTAGAAAGGAGAGGACCTCAATTGCTAAGACGACTGCTTGGCTTCGTGTCCTCTTTGCCCTATAGCAGGTACTAGCTGTGTGACCTTGGGCAGGCCTCCACCCTTCTCCGTGCTGCCTTCTCTTTCCTATATTATTGGGATGCTGCTGGGAGGGGAGTGCATCTGGTGGTCAGAGCTCAGCATGGACTTATGGCGCCTATGGTTGATGGTCTTTTTGTTCTCCTCTCCTCTAGGTGCCTCCCCTTCTTGGGGACGTGGTCACTATGTTCTCCTGCGCGAAGGCCTATGAGGACCAGAACTACTCGGCGCTAAAGCGGGCCTGTCTGCGCAAGAAGGTGCTGTTCGAGGATCCCCTCTTCCCGGCCACTGATGACTCCCTCTACTATAAGAGCACCCCGGGGCCCACAGTCAGGTGGAAGCGGCCTAAGGTTAGTGTCTGGCCCTCCTGCCCAGGGAGAATGGGCCCTGGTCCCACAGGCAGCCATCTGTCTGTCTGGGCAGACCTCTAAGGCATGGAATACTCATGGTCGTTGGGCACTGTAGGTCTCCCCCTTCCTTCCCATGGCCATTTAGGATGCATGTGCCATGCTGCGTGACCCTTGTGTGTAAGTCTACCTTGCTGATTTTAACAGTCACTTCCTGTACGAGTGGAAGCACATACTGTCATCAAATTGTCAGGATGGAACAGCAGAGGACCAGTGTCCAGCCTGTACCCTCAGCGTTGGTGGCCTTTCCCACTCCCAGCCTGCTCTAGAGCCCAAGAGCTGCACACTGAGCAGACATAGTTGTCTGGCGGCACGGCTTGGTTCTCAGTCCTGTGTGTGAGATGGGCAGAGGAGGTCTGCAGTGTGGGGTTCCTGGAGCCTGGGTGAACACAAGGGTACTAGAGGACACTGGCCCAGACCCATTCTAGGCTTTATCACTATGCTGGTGACAGGGGGACAGTCACTGACAGGGGCTTTTAGTGTGGGAAACCAGGCTCTTTCAGGTCACTTGGGCAGGGGTCACAGCCTCCTCCCTACCCCATTCTCCAAGAGGGCACCTCTGGCTGCAGGGTGAGGCCAGTGGAAAGGTGTAGTCACATCGAGGCTTGGGTATCAGGCTCCCTCTGGCCATGACAAAGTAGGTAGGATCTGGAGCACACAAGGAATGCACACCCCACTTCTGAACCTGGCTTGTTAGTTCTGAGAGCTTGTGAGCCATGCAAATCCTGCTTTCAGCAGCAAACAGTGGTCGGATTCGTACTGCCCAGTCTCTCTGCTCCTTGGACATTTGGAGGCAAATGAAATTCCACCTTCACACTTCTTCCCAACAGCCGACCCTGGGCATTACTTGTCAGGGAAGGAAACTGAGTCGGAGAGAAGGGACCACACATCTAAGAGTCCTGCTCCTGGCCCCTCCCTGACATCAGGGAGAGGGCCCTGGCTTCTTTGGCCTCAGATCTTGGGGTTTTGGGAGCTTTCGACCCTGGCTTCCTTCTCTGACCCAGTAACAGGACTTTGGCTCTACTCTCCCATGCCTATTGCCGTCTGCTTCATCAAGGTGTGGGGAACGAGCAGCTCTAAAGGGCCTTTGTGAGATCCTGGTTCCCAGGAGGGAGGGTGGACACCTGAGCCTCCTCTTGCTGCCTCCCCCAGCACACTCTGGCCTTGCCCTGACCTCTTCCTAAGACCGTGGGCTGCAGTGTGGAATGGGCTTCGTGAGGCCTCAGGCTGAGTAGGGAAGGCTGGCAACTTGTCAAGCCCTTGTGGTGTGACTATGGAGTCACTGCCCTCTCAGAGCCCTTTCCCCTGCGATCAGGCATCTTACCTCTTCCTTCATCCCCCCCCCCCCCCCTTGACACCTGTCCAGCTGCCCTTCTAGCTGCAGCTGAAGAGGAAGGACCAGCAATGTGTGGTTAGCATAGATGGGGACATCAGAGTGGGGTCCATAGGACAGTAGTCAGGCTTCAGTCTTGGTCAGGAGACAGGCTAGACCTGAGCCCACTGGGCAGAGTGTGTTGGGCAGAAAAGATCCCACAGGAGTGACATGGTGGAGGGCTTAAGTGTGGGGGAAGGGCAAGGTCTACAGGGGAGGAAGTGGGGCAGCCTGGGTCAGGAGTAGGTTGTCCAGCCCCCGACCATTGGATGCCCAGCTTCTCGGCCTCTCTGGCCAAGGGTAAGATAGGCCTGAGGCAGCTGTGCTTCTATTCTATTCCTGGGTCCTAGGGCCTGACAGACTGTTCGTAAGCAGAGCAAAAAACCATTTTCTCTACAGCTCATTCTGGTCCACTTGCAGAAACTTCTTGGTTATGGTGACCTCTCTGTTCTTAGAGATTCTTCTTAAATAACTTCTGAGCCCCCAAGCCACCCAGTGTCCCTATCTCTTATCCTCCCTGCCTGCCGCTTCCCAGGCCCCAGGCACTCAGCCTTCCTGTTCCCAGTTTTTCAGTCTCTCCAGCCTTCCTGCCTCCCTGCCTCCCAGGATCCTTTCCTTCCAGCATTACCCTTTCCCTTTCTCCCAAACCCCTTAGCTTCTTAGCGCCTCAGGCCCTCAGCCTTCAAGTTTCTTGGCCTCTGAATGCCAGCCTTCCCCTGTCGGTCTCAGCCTCCCCACCTGTCAGTCAGCCTCCCTTCCTCACTGGTTTCCTTTCTCCTCAGATATTATGAAGGGCCTGCTTTTTAAGCCAGTCAGACTTGGCTCCAGCCTGAGGGGCCTTCTTGAAGTGACCTGTGGTCTTGAGCAAAGTGTCCCCTTCTCTGGGCCACAGTTGTTCATCTTTAAGTGGGGAGAATAGTTCTTGTAGAGAACGGTCTCTGGAAGTTGAGGCACTGGAGGGGTCAGACACCAGGAAGCAGCTACAATCTACCCTCATCCTTCTTGCCAGCCCCATGATGGGGAGCTGGCCAGAGCTGGCCTGGTATCCTGTCATTCACTCTGAGGGGGAACCAGGTCTCACTCTCTCTTTTACTACCTTCTTTCCTGTACAGGGACTATCTGCCACCTCCCTCACTGCTGGCTAGAGGAGGAGGAGGAGGAGGAGGAGGAGGAGGAGGAGGAGGAGGAGG
>JADRCD010180487.1:0-10780 GCA_019843815.1 Montemys delectorum
GTATTCATAGTTCAGAATCTGTTTAATGAAGATGATGGATCGTTATCATTAGAGTCAAGGAGGATGAAACAGTGAGAGTATGGAAAAATCCCGATGGTAGGTCTGGAACGGTAACTGTACCATTTGCCCCACTGCTCAGTCCAACCTGCGTTCTCTCTAGCCAATTAAACTTTAAGTAGTTTGCAGACAAAGTAGCCCTGCTACTGAAGAAAACTTCGTCCCTGTCTTTTCTTTCTTAGATTTTTGTGCAGTCTTGCTCCTTATACTCTGTGATTCTAGCACAAAATGTTGTTGTACTCAAATATGGCATTATCTCCTAAATATTTTATGAATAAATCTCTTCTATAGAAGACTGTGAACTCCTCACGCCTACATCTTATGTTCATCTTCTCTAGGTCACAGGTAATAGAAGTTAGCTCTGTGTATGACTTGTTTGAACACATGGATGTAGTTTTCAGGATATAAAAAACAAGCATTACGTCCCTCTTATTCTTCCAAGAGCTATCTTATTCTAGTAAACATGGGGATACAGTTAAGGGAATTAGTCATGTTAGTGTGTCCTGTCTCCATGTGTGGTAGCCTATGATCAAAATGAAAAAAGTCATGTAATTTTATATGATTAGTTAATAAGAAGTACAACTGCCACTAGTGTAAAAGAACACTGTACATATTCTGTGATGAAAAGTGGGCCAAGTCTAACTAGATTGGTAATGTCACGAGTCCAAATGGCCTGTTACATAATGATATCAAATCCCATATCTGTTGCTAAATGATCGTCTTTACTGGTGCTGCACAATAGTAAAAAGTTAAGTAAAACTCATACACACCAAGGACAGAGGACAGGTGCATTAGCTTTCTGAAACCACTTGCAGAAGGATAAGCCAGTACATGGGTTTAGACAGAAATATTTAGAAGACATTTTGAAAACCTGTTCACCTAGCAACACATTAAATTCTTCCCAGAGCCCCCTTCTACCTCCAAGGCCCAGAGAACAATGTGGGTGATGGTTGGAAAGACTGAGAGAAGACAGGGTAGTAGTATAAAATACTGTCTTCTAGATATGATCAGTCTAGTCAGGCTCAATCATCAGCGTGACCACCTGCCAACGAGTGTCTCAAAAGATAAGGAGAAGGGAGCTAGGGAAATGGTTCAGCAGATAGGGGCATGGATTGTTTCTCCAAATGACATGACTTTGATTCTCAGCACAGCCTCCTGTATCTTCAGGTCAGGGATAATCTGATGCTTCTGGACATTTAATGTGCACCTGAATGCCCCCCCCCACATATTCACACACATGCATGCAGGCACGTGTACACATACATACATAAACATACACAGACACATAAACATTCACATACACAGAACATTAAATAATAGGAAAATTTAATTACTAGAAAAATAATATGAAAAGCAACTAAGGAAGATACCTACTATTGACCTGTAATATGCTCGTGCAGACAAACATATACTACACAAAAAGCAAAACTCTGTGTAACTTTCGAGTATAGATTATATATATATATAATCTATATATAGATATAGATATAGATATTTAGAAATAGATATATATATAAATGAATATTCACAAGCAAATTTAAGTTATTCTATTCTGAGGGACTTATTATGTTATTTCCACCTAGCCTGGAAATTTCTATGTAGACCAACCTGGCTACCAATTCATAGTGGTCCATGTGCCTCTGCCTCCTTAGTGCTGGGATTAAAAGGTGTGTGTCACAAATGAGATCCCCATTTCCACTCTCTTGAAGGGAATTTTGACAAAGGAAAATCTATTAGGCTTACTGTTTATAAAAACAACAACAACAACAACAACAACAAAAACCCACCAATGTCAAAATGAAAAAGTTGTTATAAAACTGAAATGTGTACCACTAGCATTTAATGAGCACTTAATGTGTGCCAGGTGCTGGACTAAGTATGTCAAGTACAAACATGAATAGCTCATATTCCTCTTTTAGAAAGTCAATGGTGCAAGTAACAAACAGTGCCTACTAATGAGGGTGAACAAGAAGGAAAACATCAGTTGTCTTATAACACTGGAAAAACAAGAAATTCGCGTAGCAGTGGAAGGAGACTGCCTTGAGAGGAGGTAGTGTATTGAATCTTAAAATGGGCTTCTGAGGGCATCATAGGCAAGTGGATTATAGAGAAGCATGAGGCCCTGAAAGATGAAGTTGTGTGGTAAAGGACTAACAAAGGAAGATGTCTGGTAGGGAAGCTATAGAACAAATATGGCCAGTACCAGCCATACTATACAGGTGAATTAGACATTAGGAGATTACATAGGAAACAACTATGAAATTTACAAATGGGTCTAGATGGTAGGTGTCAACTCCTTGCAGGTCTCCTCATTGCACTGTGAAGGAAAAACAGATAGCTAGGATGGCTGGTTTTATATATATATACTCTTGACACTTTTCAGTATTGACTGACATGTTTCTAATCATAATATTGAGCATATACAAAGGCTATAAAAATATTTCATGAGGCTCATGTGAAACAAAAAAAGGAAATAGTTAACAAATGATGTCATATCTTCAGAGTTAATACTTGGTCCAAGACAAATTACCCATATTATTGATATGAGCATGAAATGAATTAACATCAGAATAAAAACAGCATCAGGAGAACCCACAATAATATATATCAGCTACCCAGACAGATTTTAATTTCAAACACATAAAGAAATTTTTTCTAGTATAATTATGCTCCATGCAATATTTTTACATACGGTCTGGAAACCTTTCCGTAATTTTCTTCAGGATTGAGCATAGAGCCAAGTACATTGTGGCTGCTCAGAAAATGTTTACTGAATACACAAGTGCAGGGCTGGTAAGACGCTGAGTTGAAAGGGATGTAATATAAGGACATACAAGCAATATGCCTCACATAGTTTATCACTAAGGAACATCCATGAGCAGCAACCTGGGTAGCAATTAATACAAGTGGGTAAATGTTGCCAAGTAGATGAAAGGGGAACTAACCAATTATATACCTTTTCAAGAACAAGATCGCTGACTTAATGGTGATAAAGAAAAGTTTGTTCTAGATATACCATGTGAAAATGTTACAAGTACTCAAATATTTTCTCCCCAAATGAGAGTTGAACAGATGCCTCCCCATGTGTGTTTGTATGCATGCACCCAAGCTTTACTGTTTTCATGTAAATACAAGTAAAACATGTACATGAGCTGAACTGTGAGGACTGGAGAAAGTGAATGAGCACTGGCTTCCATTCATCTTTCTCTTTCCTGATTGTGGATGCTATGTGACCAGCTGCTTCAAACTCCTGATGTCTTGGCCCTTCTATAATGACAAACTGTAACTTGAATCATGAGTCAAATAAAACCGTTCTCCCTTAAAAAAATGATGTCATATCTTCAGAGTTGATATTTGGTCCAAGACAAATTACCCATATTATTGATATGAGCATGAAGTGAATTTTATTCCTCATTGGTGTTGGGAAGCAGATATGATACTACATTGTCGGCAAATTGTGAAATTATCCTTCTAATTGATCAGTTCTATGCTTCCTACATATGTTCAAATTTAGAAAGATTGCTTCTCACAAAATTCATGGGTAGGAAACTTTAATGTAATTTAGTGTTTCTGTCATGTGAATTCAACAATGAACATATTAGGACAGTCCCAATTAATCACGAATCCTGGCAAGAAGAGCCACTAGCTTGCCTGCTTCTTTCTCCTCTGAATGTTGTCATCAATTAAAATTTCTATCAAGTGAAAGAACTGATTAGTTTCTTCAAGCAAAAAGTCTAGCTTCTACAAGTAAACAGGTTTGTTTCCATGAAAGCTTTCAGTGGCTTTAAGAGGCTGTCTTCCTTGGCTGGGGAAACAGTTCATGGCACCCCAGAAGTACCTTTCATTATAGACATTTACTTGCCAAGCAGTTGTACTCTGCAAGTTCAGGGGCATGATCTGAAAAGGTCAAAGTTGGACTGAAGAAAAAGAATCATCCTTAAAGGTCACCCAGCTACTATGAATTTTATGATGTGTGTTTTTCTACTTTTATGTGTAGCTGTATACACACAACCTAATCGATGTTAGTGTCAGCTCTCTAATGAAACAATCTATTTTCTTACTTGATATCCAATTGTCTCTTTTGCAACATCTTTGATTAAAAAGAACACACCACACCACACACCACACCATCTTGTTTATTGTAGCAAGGATAGTGCTCATTATTACATTATTAAGGCAATACACTATGTGATAAAAATGAATTTTGTATGTTAAAAAATTAAAATGATTACATTGAAGTGATTTTAATGGAGATAATCACACATTAATTTGAAAACATTAGAGTTTCTAGGCAGAGTTGAGCTGAAAGATATTGGATTTTCTATTTCCAAAGTGATGTGAAAACTAACCAAATAAACTTCGTATTATCCACTCAACGTCACCTGTAAATATGGTCTAGTTTATACTCTGGCCATCACTGGGTCCTACTTTTCAGCAAAGAACTTAGCTTGTTGGCAATCAGTAAGCTGTTTCGATTACTTGCTTATTCAGGGTTCAGTACCTGACACCTGCGTGCTCATATTTGCATAGGTGTCTAACTACAGTGTGGAAGACTTGTGATTGCATAGCTTACAACAAGCACCCCACACTTTCTTAGAAACCTGTATTGTAAAGAACATCACACTCATGTTTTTTGCCCTGTGTTACTTACGTATCATTTCTATGATTCACACTTTTATATACTCTGGTCTCTGAGATACCAAGAAAATCAGAAGAGTATCATGTGTCTGAGAAGAAAACTCAGCAGATAAAGTGTGTGTCATGAAGCATGAGGAACTGAATTGGAATTCCCAGGACTCACATTAAGAAGTCGCACAAGCCTCATTGCAGATGGTGATGCTGAGATAATGAGAGCTAACAGGAGGAACCCCAGAAGCCCTGCTACCCAATTTCCAACACAGTGACAGGTGAGAACTAAGACCCAAGACTGATCTCTGACCTGCATGTATCGTTGTGGCATGTTCTCACACTCACCTACTCAGATGAATGCATTCTATTTTATAAGCACATATGTATATACACACACACTACTCATACATTAGCTTCTTTTATTTAAGAAGGGATTTACTTACAACTTCAATGTTTATTCAGAAGAGCAGGAATAGTAGACCAAGGATGTGAGTGTGTGCCTAAAAATATATCATATAGTCTTAGTGTTTTGCATAAAATGTAAAGAAGTAGGGTGCTCTGACTTCAGGAAATCCATACAGCCACTGAGTGTGGTTACCAAGATGAGTTCACACTCATGAGTGTGTGTAGTTTATGCTTTGATTTGTGCTCCTAGATGGAACTCATATGTAAGCCAGGAACTATCAGAGGAACTGAAAATGGGCTATGAGATGACTATTAAATATAGGGAGTGGTTGAAAAATAAGTGCTTTGATTTTATTTTTATTCTGTTTTCATCTTCATGACTTCACTAGTGTTATGTGTTCCTTTAAATATGATTTGTTAAAAAGGCTGCCAGGTGTCTTTTCTGTGCGTCTTTGCTTCTGGAACAAATGCAGATCTTGGCTCTTCGATCTATAAAACATCCTCTTGGTTTTCTCTTCATTTTATTTTAAAATCAATACATTATTAAGGAAAAATTGTCATCAGATCAATGAAAGAGAAAAATCACTGTAACCATAGTGCTAAACTATAGCTATTATCAAAAGATGATTGTGTTCCTAGGGAGCTTGTCTTTCTAATAGGAACATGTTTTCATTTATAGTTGGCTGCATATTGTATATGTGATCAGCATGTCTAGCATCCCGACCCCTAAGATCGCACAGATACTTCACAAATCACATTTTAAAAATCTCTCTGTGTTCTAATTCTAAATTTATTGGAAGAAGTGACTGTATTCAGACTGCTTTTAGGGAAAAGAGGACCTGTCTTAAGACCATTGAGTCTCATGGAGCTGACTCCCCCCATCACACATGCCTTATGTATGTTAGAATAGACTTAGGCATACTTATTTTGAACTTCAGTTTACAGCCACTATGGCTTTACATAGTTTGTTTCACACCTCTAGATCTCACATCAGATCTCTTTGGTGTCCCTTTGCATCCCTTTGAAATATACCTATTAGTGTAATGATCTATGTAATACATGCCTACTTCCCAGCAGAATGAATCAGCCTTGCATTTGCCATTACTTCTCAGCAGTTGCTTAACACAGTGCTTGATTCATCATATTGCAATAGCTGGGAGCTCTCTCGAGTTGTGATAGAAGTGAATAAAATGTGAGCCACTTGGCCTGAAGCTGATATCAGGTATCTTTCTCAATGCCCCCTTCCTATTTATTTATTTATTTATTTATTTATATTTAATTAATTTATTTCTTTGGATAGGGAGACTGTTTCTCCCCACTGGAATGACCATCGCAGCAAAGCTAGCAGGCCAGAAAGCTTTAGGAATCCCTGGTGACTCTTCTACCAATACTGGGGCCACAGACATTTGGCATCCTACCCACATGCTATATAGGTTTGCTAAGTATCTGAACTCAGGTACTCCTTGAACAATGAGAGTTTTACCCACTGAGACGTCTCCACAGCCTTCAGAAGTGCGTTTTCTTTATACTTCCTCCTGTGTTGATTCCATGAACATGAGTATCTGTCTTGGGAGCCACGCCCTGGACTCTCTCAGTCTGTAACACCTGTGGACTTATCCACATCCCAGACTTTCCTGCTGTGTCAAAAGATGGACCAATATGATCTTTCTATACTCACATTTCTAACTGAACTAGTAAGGAAGCCAGATTGCCCTTGTGAATCCCATTCCCAGATTCATACCTACAACAGAAAGGTAGAGCTGGACCTAGGGGATACTGGCAGGCCTGGAGCATTGCAAACAGCCCCTGTTCCCCAAATCTAAGACTTGATCCTACAAGGGAAACCAATACAAGCAGTCCTTCACTGTTTTTGACTACACCATACACTATGTTTTATCTTTCTTGGCCCTTTTGGTCTTCCAACATATATTTATGTAGCATGCGTGAGATTGTTCTTCCCTCTTCAATAAATCACACAATGTCTTTGTTTGCCAAAAAACTCAAAGTAAAGAAACGTGAATTGAGGAAGGTTCAGCTGACTGAGTTCCGTTAATTTTCAAGAATGACAAGCGAAAGTTAGGCAAAGGAAGAATCAAAAATATCACAGTTTTTGTTTGTTTGTCTTATGTAGTAAAACTAAGGTCAGATTATGCTGGCCTTAGATGTTTTGAAAATATTTTGTAGCCTATAAATAACACTTAGGAGTTTATAAAGCAAAGCTCACAAACTCAATACACTAAAGAAGTGAAATACATGCCAAGCTGACAAAATTCTACCTGTGTTTAACACCATTTAAAAAAAGTCTCCCATAAAATGTAAATTTTCTGTAAAAAAATAAAGTCATCTAGGTTACACTTTCAGATTTGATTAAATATCCAGATGTTTGGTATGTTTAAAAGTCATTGAGTTGATAATACATTTTAATCTAATATTCTTAGATTCATTTTTTATTTTATGTCCAACATTTTGCCTGAATGTACTTAAGTACATTTTGCCAAAGTGTACCAAGTACCAGTGCCATGAGTGGTCAGAGGAGAGCTTAGGGTTGTGTAGAACTGGCGGTCTAAATAGTTCTGACTCAATCTGTGAGGGGTAAGAACCGAATAGTAAGTGCTGAGCCATTTTCCCGGCCCCATTAGCCCAAAGTTTTATATACACCCAGGAACACACTGAGAGCAAACTAAAGATAAAGTTCTCCAGCTAAGTTTCAGATGGTATCACGAGTGTGTTTGTTAATACTCCTGCCTTTGTTTCAGCTTCCCTTACCTCCTTCCAATAGAATTTCTTTAGAAATTGACATTTCTGGTATACTTGAAACATTGATTCCGATGTTAAATCAGTAGGTTACAAGCTCTCTCTGAACATATCATTATGAAATTTTCCCAGGTAACTATTCAAGACCCCACAAAGATTCTACATCTGTTTCTGTGTCTGTCTAAAATTGATATTCTGAATAGCAGGGCGGGGAAGGTTCTCCTAATTAACAATTAGACTTAAATTATCTATAGAGATTCTCATCACACTAAGAAATTAAATATTTCTACCAAAACCTAAGAGCCTTCACATAAACACTCTCATCCCTCCTCTTCCCTCCTCCTTTCTCCTCTTTCTCCCCCTCCTTCTCTCCCCTTTCTTCTCTTCCCCCTCTCCTTCCCTTCTCTCCTCTCTCCTGTCCTCTTCTCTGTCTTCTCTCTCTCTCCTTGTCTTGCTCCCCCTTTCTCATTAAACACCAAATTCCTAGCTACTTGGCACTATTTTATAATTGCAAGCATCATTTTGTTCTTTAATGAACTGTGATACTAAATTGTGAACTATTGATCTTAAATCTCCCTTAGATTTATATCTAATTCTACATGACTGCCTTCTAATTCTACATGACTGCCTTCTTTCCTAATTCTAAATGTTATCTTTAGTCTTACATCTCAGAAACACCCTTCCTGATCATGAGATCTAAAGCATCATCCTGCCTTCCCAGCATTCTTTATCACATTGTCAATTTTCTTTGTAATCACTGTCCAAATTTTTATTGGACAAATCATTTCTTGATTTCTCTTCCTAAATGAAGGCTTATGGAGGCAGACAACTTCACTGAGTTCTTAACATCTGAAATAATACACTAGCAGGAATTAATCTACCTTGTAGTTTGATTTTATCAGAAAGACTGGAGGAGACCAAAGAAGGGGAAATGACAAGTCTAGGCTAGCCTGGAGTGCACAGGGAGTTTCAAATCAGCTAGGTTCAATAGGAAGAGCCACCCTCTCTTTAGAACCACGAAGAAAGAAAATCTTTGTACCATGAGCTTTAAACAATGATTGATGGATCATCACAGAAAGGAAGTAAATTAATAAATTGATCGTGACAAACTATATTTTAACCAATACAATATGATATTACCAATACTCATCTATGTCACGGTTCGTTCTTGAACTTTGTAATCCATTCCATTTATTGTTTCATAGATGAAAATATAGAGAAAGCTCTACATACAGGACAGTTAAGGAATGGGATGCTTTATTACTGTTGGTATATCAACATACAAGAGCACTGTAGGAGAGACACAGGCGCAGCTTGAGAAGCTTAACAAAAAAGTGTAATTCTGTTACTCAACTTACCGAAAATTTTATATTCAACTTTTCACACTTTTACTTTATTTGTGTTGTATAATTACTAAATTAGAATTTTGATCCACATGCATGAAAATGTTTTGTTTTACTTTTGTTATTTCATTTAGTCATTTACTTACTTCTGTCTTTCCTTCCTTCCTTTCTCATGTGACATGGCACATGTAGAGGACAGAGGCCGACTTAGAGGAGTCCCTTTTCCCTTCCATTGTGTGGGTTCCATGCATCAAGTTCTGGCTGTCAGGCTTGGCTCCAACTGCCTTTACCTAATGGGAATTTTTGCATCGTCTCTAAATCCACGGGGATTTTAGACTCTTAATTTATACACCCTTTCCCATATTGCAACTTCCAAGCGTGTAAAATAGGTCAGGCTTTTCCAGGCCTTTGGACTGGTGATCCAGAAGCTTTGCCTGGGGGTAGCATTCGAGTGTCAGAGCATTTGGACATGCTTTGAACCTCTTGTTCCCACTTAGGGAAGAGCCAGGAGGTGAAGGCTATTCCTCATAATGTGGTACTCCAGTGGCAGAAGTGACTATGTGACTAGACACCACAGACTTTCTTAATTGTGATGCACCTGATTTGGTTTTGCTTTGTTTTATTTTGTTTGGCCCAGCAGTCTTAAGAATCTAATTATAATGGTCCAGTAAAGCTGAACCAATCTTTGCAGAGGTAAAAGTCCTTGAATTTCCCCTTCTGCCTCCTTGCAGACGTGATTCCCATCCTTCATCAATTGTATAGATACTCTCACACTTTGTTAAGTCAGAAGTTTCTATGTTCTCTAAAATAAGTAAACTTTCTCTTTAACCAAGGTTTGGTTATTCGGGACTTCTATTTGATCACACGAAAAGTTATTTCTGGAAATTTACAAAGAAAGTAGTTGTGCTACTTCTGTAATGAAACAGCACGAATCTGATGGAATTAACAAGACGTAATTCCAACCTCTGCTGTGCATTAGAGTTGTTTCTAGCATATGCTCCTAATTCTACAGCAAGTTGAGAACTGCTGTCTTCAATACCCCAGCTACGATCACTCTTTCTCTTCATTACGAATGCGTTTTGTTACAGTGTGCACTAAGAATTATTCCCAGGGTACATGCAAAATCTGAATAGTAACTTTCTCCCAAACAGGCTTATCTTCAACATGTGATATTTGTGGGTTTTCCTTCTCATAATGATTAATATCCTACCTTCAAGGAAGACTTAGGTCATTGGGCAACGTAGCCGCCATACTTCAGAAGTCAAACAGTGGAAAAGCACTCATATGCTATGAAAATAAAACTCCCTGACATGATTAATGAATATTTGTTTTGCATGGGATAAAGATGCAGACAGTAACTACAAGAAATTATTCTTGAAAACTACATATACACAAGCACTTACACACACACACACACACACACACACACAGGAACACACACATGTGCATGCCCATAAACACACACAGAAAATTGTACAAGCAGGCATATTCATATACATTCATAATCATACAAACATGTATGGACTCACATACACACACAGAGCATTCTGAAGTAAAGGCAATTGGAAAAGACAGAGTCCCAGTGAGAAAGC
>JADRCD010180491.1:0-11065 GCA_019843815.1 Montemys delectorum
TGACGTTGTTTTCAGGCTTCCATGTCATATGCACACGTTTCATGATCTTTCACCTATATACATGCATAAAAGTAACTTCTCTTATACACAAAAGAAGTGATGTGACTAAAAATCCCATGACATAACTAGAAAAATGGAGTTTCAAACTCAGGACAGTCTTATTCCAAAGCATAGCCTCTTGATTCTGTTGACGAACACTACAGTTAAGCAAAATCATATCTAGTGGAATAATTCTCTCCAAAGACCCCATTTCAATTAATTTATGTCAACTTGGAAAGAGGTCTCTAATCATGAGCCAATTATACCCAGTGAAAATTAGAGAACATTAGTTAAATGTTTAAATTATGGGTTATCTGCCCAGACTGAGCAAAGTTAATGGAGTTAAAACTCAGGGGTACAACAATGAAGAACTACACAAAGCTAAGGGCATGGGAACAAAGCAAGGAGAAATGGGAGTAGGACATTGTTCCTACCTCTCTGGAGCTTACAAACAATAACAACAGCAAACTTGTGAGCCAAAGGGAAACTGAGGATGCAAAGAGGGAGAACGATTAAAGGCACTAAGAAAGCATTGCTCATAAAGATGACTTCACAAGTGAACCATTCATATTGCCTAGGATTGTATAGATGCTCAGAAGAAAACCAGGCATGCCAACAAAAGATACATACAAAAGCAAGAGAGATGCCTATACAGCATCTTTGAGAGGAATGAAAAACACTGCCAGTGGAAATATAAATTTATGTAGGAACTCACTATGGGAGTTCCTCAAAGGTCTAAAAGTAGGGCTATCATATAACCCAACTATACCACCGTGAATATATGTTCAAAGGAACCTAAACCAACATAACAGAGAGATTCTTGATGTGCAAGAGGGACTATTCAAGGAAAGAAGAAATTTCAGGGAAGGGGGTGGAGGTAAAAAAGAGGGGGAAATGGAATAAATGTGAGCTAGAAGGCAAACTACTTATAGGGAGAGAGGAGACCAGCAGGAGACATGCAGGAGGATAGGGGAGGGAAGTGTGGAAAGGGGGTAAGGACATGGTATAATGGCTTATACGCATGAACATGCCATAATAAAACACACTGATTTGTATGATAATTTTAAAATTAATAAATAAAACCAAAGGTACAAAGAAGGCAATGTATCTCTAAAGTACCCATTGTATGAATGATTGGCAACATATCTCAGAAGAGATGAGAAAGTGTCTAGAGCCAAAGCGAAGAAGTATTGAAGGCACCAGATGGTTCTGCAGACACAAGTCTAAATTATGGAAGAGAGTTTCTTTAAAAGTCCAGTACATATACTCAAACTGAAATTTTTGAGCCACTCAGAGCTCAAAGACGGTTGCTTTCTAAGCTATATAATGGTATATGTTCTAAGAGCAGTTTAGAGTACCTACCGGTGCCAACTCCTGTGGAAAATGCCCAGAAATAAAGAACAGACTTGACACCGAAGAAAAAGGCTAAGCAATCTATACCTGATTTGGAGTTAGGAAAGAATATGAGCTCAGTGTGTGGGGGGCTGCTTCACAGGTGGTTAGAAAATAGATTACAATAAGAATGGGACAAAGCTAGAAAGAAAGAAAAGCAGACTCACTCAGAGCAGACAAAGAGCAAGGCAGGTGGCATGCAGGGGACAGGAGTACAGCAGAAGTCCACCTGAGGCATTAGAGGAGCTCTGTGGTCTAAGACAAACTCCATGTCTCTGAGGAGGCATAATGGCATTTGTATTTTATATTTCTGATTTATTGAATTACTTTTATACCTAGCTATGAAAGCTCTGGTAAGATGAGACAGATTGTGGTGTAACCCCATCACAATCAAATGCAGAATCACTTTCACACCAGCAAGACATCTCTCATGCAACTCTGTACAAACACGTCCCCCTTTATTACCTGGGTACTGTTCCTAAACCGTGGCAGCTATATTTGTTCTACTATTTACATGTTGATATCTGAGCGGGATTACATCCATGATGTATGGGAGGATGCTGCCACAGAGATCCATGCAGATGATTACATAGATCAAGACATCATTGCCTTTGACTTCTTAGTGCACCTCACGCATTGAGTACACCATTCATCAAGCAGTCATCCGTGGGAAGGAGTTTTAATTATTTCAGCTTTGGATATTACAACTACAGCCACTTTGAACATTTGGGTGGAGAGGAAGAAATATAAAAGGATTCTCTAATAAAGACAAATAGCTAAAACAAGGATTATTAGAATAATTGACAGTATTTGAATTTAGGTAATGGACTAGAAACTAATATTGTATTGATTTTGAAATAATCTTTTTTTAATTAGATATTTTCTTTATTTACATTTCAAGTGATATTCCCTTTCCCCGGTCTCCACTCTGAAAAATAAAATAAAACCCTGTTCCCTCCCCCCTCTCCCTGCTCATCAACCCACCCTTTCCCACTTCCTGGCCTTGGGATTCCCCTACACTGGGGCATAGAACCTTCAAAGGACCAAGGGCCTCTCCTTCCATTGATGACCAACTAGGCCATCCTCTGATACATATGCAGCTGGAGCCATTAGTCCCACCATGTGTACTCTTTGCTTGGTGGTTTTGTCCCTGTGAGTTCTGAGGGTACTAGTTAGTTCATATTATTGTTCATCCTAAGGAGTTGCAAATCCTTCAGCTCCTTGGGTCCTTTCTCTAACTCCTTCATTGGAGACCTTGTGCTCAGTCCAATGGATGGCTGTGAGCCTCTACTTCTGTATTAGTCAGATACTGTCAGAGCCTCTCAGGAGACAGCTATATCAGGCTCCTGTCAGCCAGTACTTGCTGGTATCCAAAATAGTGTCTGGGTTTGGTGATTGAATATGGAAAGGATTCCCAGGTGGAGCAGTCTCTGGATTGTCCTTCCTTCAGTCTCTGCTCCATAGTTTGTCTCTGCAACTCCTTCCAGGGGTATTTTGTTCCCCCTTCTAAGAAGGACTGAAGTATCCGCACTTTGATCTTCCTTCTTGAGTTTCTTGTGATTTGTGGATTGTATTTTGTGTATTCCTAGCTTTTGAGCTCATATCCACTTAGCAGTGAGTGCATACCATGTGATTAGGTTACCTCACTCAGGATGATATCCTCCAGATCCACCCATTTCCCTAAGAATTTCAAAAATTCATTGTTTTTAATAGCTGAGTAGTACTCCATTATGTAAATGTGCCAAATTTTCTGTGTCCATTCCTCTGTTGAGGGATATCTGGGTTGCTTTGAGCTTCTGGCTGATATGAACATAGTGGAGCATACGTCTTTATTACATATTGGAGCATCTTCTGGGTATATGCCCAGGTGTGGTATAGCTGGGTCCTCTGGTAGTACTACATCCAATTTCCTGAGGAACCACAAAACTGATTTCCAGAGTGGTTATACCAGCTTCCAATCCCACCACCAATGAAGGAGTGTTCCTCTTTCTCCACAATCTTGCCAGCATCTACTGTCACCTGAATTTTTTATCCTAGCCATTCTGTCGGGTGTAAGGTGGAATCTCAGAGTTGTTTTGATTTGCATTTCCCTGATGACTAAGGATGTTGAACATTTCTTTAGGTGTTTCCCAGCCATTTGGTTTTCCTTGGTTGAGAATTCTTTGTTTAGCCCTGTATCCCATTTTTAATAGGGTTATTTGGTTCTCTGGAGTCTAACTTCTTGGTTCTTTGTATACATTAGATATTAACCCTGAATCAGATATAGGATTGGTAACGATCTTTTCCCAATATGTTGGTTGCTGTTTTGTCCTATTGACAATGTCTTTTGCCTTACAGAAGCTTTGCAATTTTATGAGGCCTCATTTATCAATTCTTGATCTTAGAGCATAAGCTATTGGTGTTCTGTCAGGAAACGTTCCCCTGGGCCCATGTGCTCTTCCCTACTTTCTTTTTTATAAGTTTCAGTTCCTTCTGGTTTGATGTGGATGTCCTTGATCCACTTGGACTTAAGCTTTGTACAAGGAGATAAGAATGGATTGATTTGCATTCTTCTACATGCTAACACCCACTTGAGCCAGCAACATTTGTTTAAAATGTTATCTTTTTTCCACTGGATGGTTTTAGCTTCTTTGTCAAAGATCAAGTGACCACAGGTGTGTGGGCTCATTTCTGGGTCTTCAGTTCTACTCCATTGATCTACTTGCCTGTCACTGTACCAACACCATGCAGTTTTTATCACAATTGCTCTGTAGTACAGCTTAAGGTTAGGGATGGTGATTCCACCAAAGGTTCTTTTATTGTTGAGAATAGTTTTCATTTCCTATGTTTTTTGTTATTCTAGATGAATTTGCAAATTGCTCTTTCCAAGTCTGTGAAGAATTGAGTTGAATTTTGATAGAGATTGCATTGAATCTGTAGATTGCTTTCAGCAAGATGGCCATTTTTACTATATCAATCCTGCCAATCCATGAGCATAGGAGATCATTCCATCTTCTGAGATCTTCTTCGATTTCCTTCTTCAGAGACTTGATAGCCATTTTTACTATATTAATTTTGCCAATCCATCAGCATGGGAGAGATGAGATAAATGATCTAAACAGTCCCATATCCCCTAAAGAAATAGAAACAGTCATTAATAGTCTCCCAACCAAAAAAAGCCCAGGACCAGATGGGTTTAGTGCAGAGTTTCATCAGACCTTCAAAGAGACCTAATACCAACATTCCTCAAACTATTCCACAAAATAGAAACAGACAGTACTCTACCCAATTCGTTCTATGACACCACAATTACTCTGATACCTAAACCACACAAAGACCTAACAAAGAAAGAAAATTTCATACCAATTTCTCTTATGAACATCAATGCAAAAATACTCAATAAAATTCTTGCAAACTGAATCCAAGAACACATCAAAATGATCATCCATCATGATCTAGTAGATTTTATCCCAGGGATGCAGGAATGGTTCAATATGCAGAAATCCATCAACATAATTCACTATATAAACAAACTCCACGAAAAAAAAAACTATATGATCATCTCATTAAATGCTGAGAAAGCATTTGACAAAATCCAACAACTCTTCATGATAAAAGTCTTGGAAAGATCAGGAATTCAAGGCCCATACTTAAACATAGTAAAAGCAATATACAACAAACCAGTAGCCAACATCAAACTAAATGGAGAGAAACTTGAAGCAATCCCACTAGTATCAGGGACTAGGCAAGGCTGCCCACTCTCTCCCTACCTATTCAATATTGTACTTGAAGTCCCAGCCAGAGCAATTAGACATCAAAAGGAGATCAAAGGGATACAAGTTGGAAAGGAAGAAGTCAAATTATAACTGTTTGCTGATGATATGATATACTTAAGTGACCCTACAAATTCCAACAGAGAACTTCTAAAGCTGATAAACAAATTCAGCAAAGTAGCTGGATATAAAATTAACTCAAGCAAATCAGTGGCCTTCCTCTACACAAAGGATAAACAGGCTGAGAAAGAAGTTAGGAAGCAACACCCTTTACAATAGCTACAAATAATATAAAATACCTTGGTGTGACTCTAACTAAGCAAGTCAAAGATCTGTATGACAAGAACTTCAAGTCTCTGAAGAAGGAAATCGAAGAAGATCTCAGAAGATGGAAAGATCTGCCATGCTCATGGATTGGCAGGATTGATATAGTAAAAATGGCCATCTTGCTGAAAGCAATCTACAGATTCATTGTAATCCCCATCAAAATTCCAACTCAATTCTTCACAGACTTGGAAAGAACAATTTGCAAATTCATCTGGAATAACAAAAAATATAGGAAGCGAAAACTATTCTCAACAATAAAAGTACAGAGCAGTTGTGATAAAAACTGCATGGTATTGGTACAGCGACAGGCAGTGGATCAATGGAATAGAATTGAAGACCCAGAAATGAACCCACAAACCTATGGTCACTTGATCTTTGACAAAGGAAATATCTTGATTTTGAACATTTTATCGAGATTATATCAAAAGTGATTTTGCTTTCAGAATATAAACACAGATAATTACAGGCAGAGAATTGTTTTACCACTTAATTTCTCCTGTTTTTAGAGAAAAAAGGAGGAAGGGAAATAAAGGGGAGGTCAGAAGGGAGAAAAATACATCTGAGGCTAGGTGTAAGCGTCCATAACTCTTTGAGTTAAAGTGTACAACAATTCTTAGGACTAGCTTTAAAAGTTTGCTATATGTCAGAAATTTTATTAAAACAATGGTTTTTAAGCTAAAATCCCATTAAATGACAATCTGCTTTGCATATTTTAAAGAAACATAGAAGTAAAAAAAAAAAATACTAGAACTATAGGTCCATAGGATAGAAGAGATTTTGATTTCTCTTTCATATGCTTCTTTTTCTCACAAGGCTAGTGATTGAAACCAAGGCCTGGAACATTCAAGACAAGGGCTGGACCGCTGACATATGCCCCTGACCACTTTTAGTCTTTTGTAGCATGGCTATGGAGAAAAGGATCCAGAAAAACCACAACTTTAGGTCAGTAAGTATTTAAGATTTGTAGACTTCCTCAGCCCCTTCTCTGATGACAGTTCATCCTTAACAAGGACCAGATGGTCAAGAGAAGAGATTTAAGAGGATGGCTTCTCAGAGGATGGCCAAGTGGGTCATCAATAGGAGGAGAGGCCCTTGGCCCTGTGAAGGTTCTATGCCCCAGTGTAGGGGAATGCCAGGGCCAGGAAGTGGGAGAGGGTGGAGTGGTGAGCAGGGAGAGGGGGGAGGAAAGAGGAGGTTTTTTTTTTTGTTTTTGTTTTTGATATTTTTTTGGAGGGGTAACCAGGAGAAGAGATATCATTTGAAATGTAAGAAAGAAAATATCTAATTAAAAAAAAAAAAGAGTATTGCTTCTAGAACAGTGGTTCTCACCCTTCCTAATGCTGAGACTCTTCATTGAAGTTCTTCATGTTGTGGTGACACCCAACCATAAAATAATCTTGTGCTACTTTATTACTGTAATTTTACTACTTTCATGAATTATCATGAAAATAGTTTTTGAGATAGAGGTTTGCCAAAGGGATTGCAACCCATATGTTAAGAACCGCTGCCTTTAAAGCACACAAGCTGAATTTGAATCCTACTTCTGCTACTTTCTAACTGTGGTTCCCTTCAGCCTTCCTGTGCCTCAGTTTCTGAACTATCAAATACAGACAGTGTTTACTTCTAAGAATTTCCTGTGCTTTAGAAGTGTTTGTTTTAATGGGCTGAGAGGAAGATGTGGATTATATTGAGGGCTATAAGGGAATGTAGTGCTCCTGACAGGATCCAAAGAAAGTCACCTGATACACTCAGGCTCCCTTTTGCCTGGCAATCTTTTCTTTGCCTCATATTACACATCAAATTCATCTTAAACTCTATCTTATTTTAGAGTATTTTTATTTCCCTGCTCTTTGACAAAATGTTTCTTACTCTTCGGCAGTAATACATCAATATGGAGTGACAGTTTGACAATATGGTTCTCACTTCTCATAGTATAAATTCAAAGACAAATTGTGAACGAGTCAAGTGCAACTTGCAATTCACAGCTGTGAGGTCACACTAGTGAATCAGAAGCTCTCATTATATCAGAGCTGTGAATTACAAAGATGTTTGTCTCCATTTCTTGTCAAATAATTTATTAGCCACCCCTCTATCACAAGATTCTGTAGTATGACAGAACACGAACATATAGGAGGTGAACGATGGTGTTTCCAGACAGAACAACAAGAATTTGGATATGGAAGAGCAGTGTGAAAGAAGACAGCCATGACTGGAGATCAGATCCCCACCATTCAGACTCCTCCTTCCTGGGCAGTCAACTTCCCTAAACTGGAAAAATTTCCTTCCAACTGGAAACAGCTGATCTGTTTTTACCTTCACAGAGATGTCCCAAACTGTGAGCTCCCAAAAAGTAAGATCATAAAAAAATTAAAGAGCAGACAATGTTCTTTTTAATGTTGGCATCAGTACTATTTCTGCCGCCATAGAACTTTAACTTGAGTGTCTGTGATTGAACTATGTCCCTTCTCACGTATAAGGACAATTAGTAGTCAAAAGTTTCAGGGGAATGAATGCTAGAGACCAATCCAAAATCAAACAGCCACTGCTTGGTCAAAAATAAGCATCATATATTCCGATTCCAAGTGCAGCCTGCTCTTTGCTGTACACCAATCCTCTCCCTACATTGCATGCATATGCCATACAACTATGATAGATCTCAGCCCTCATAGGGCCTGCTCTGTGTGCCATGTCTCATTTGAGGAGTTTTCATTTGAAAAAAAAAAGAATGTAGCATAATTTTAAAGATTTCTTTTCAAAATCTATACTTGAAAACCTTAAAGAAAATTGATTCCATTTGGATGCCTAACTTTGTAAAAGTCCTATTTTTTCCATGCCCTCATACAGGCCATCACTATTTGGTCACCTCTCCCATTCCTTGTTTGTTCCATTTGGCATCTTCATCAGTAGTCTCTCAATTCTGTACCTTGAGAGCCCAGGAATCATGTACACACAGCCAAATTTCTCTCTGAAACTGAAGGACGTGTGTGGTTAACGTAGACATAAGGCAACTTACTTTTTTCACAATGCTATTGTAAAAGCATCCACTCTTACAGATGCTACTGATTAATGAAGCTCACTCCAATCCTATAGCTTTTGTTCCTACTAGTCTGAAGGTTAGACTAATAATAACATTGCTACTTATGCACTTAAAGTTGGTGGATATGATTACAATTTAGCTAACACCATACTCTGTGCTTGAAGTGGTTCAAACTTTGCACAATTCTTAAAGGTTATCTTGCTCTTTTTTAGTTCCAAAGCAGGATTTCCTAGCCTTCTCACTCCATGACATGGGATGTATAAGTGTAATAGGACAAGGCTTCCTGCATCTTTGTACTCAGTCTCTTAGAGCCACCAAGCATGATTAAGGCACTCAGTTCTCTGAATATGGTGTTTCTACAAACCTGAAATAGTCTCCGTCCTTCCTCTGGAGGAGGATAAACTTCTTTTTGCCATGTTATTGCATGTATTAGTTATGGGTTTGTTGCTGGGAGGAGACACCATGGTCATGGCAACTCTTCTAAAGGACAACATGTAACTGAGGCCGGCTTACAATGTCAGAGCTTGAATCAAGTCTTGTCATGGCAAGAAGTATGGTAGCATCTAAGCAGACGTTGTGGTGGAGAAGGAGCTGAGAGTGCTACATCTTGATCTGCAGGCAGCAGAAGGGGAGTGTGTGCCACACCAGGCCTTGCTTGAGCATAGGATACCTCCAAGCCTGCCTCCACAGTGACGCACTTCCTCTAACACAGCCACACCTATTCCAACAAGGTCTCACCTCCTAAGAGTCCTACTCTCTATGGGCCAACCACTCAAACACATGACTCTTTGGAGGCCAAATGTATTCAAACCACCATAGACCATTACTCAGATGTCTCCACTGATCGCTCAAAAGTAAGAAAAGGAACACTCCTACAGAATTTCTGGAATCTGAACTCCCATATTGTTACTTTTAAAGATATATATAATTAATGTGGGGAGGGAGAAGTGTGACGAGTACAGGCACACATGTGAAGGCCAGATAAACCTTTGGAAGGTGCTTTTCTCTTTCCATGATGTTGGTTCCAGGGATTGAGTTCAAGCTGTCAGGCTTCCATAGCAACCACTTTTACCTGCTGTGTGGCTCTAATTGTCTCTGCAAGAGCCTACAAGTATATTCCTAAGAAAGGACTCACCTAAGGTATGTCTTGGAGAGGATGATATGATAATACAAACTCGAGTGTCCTGTGCATAGAAATAAACCAAGCCTAGTTGACACTGTCAAGTACAACGTTGTTCTCTTTTTCTTTGATTGTAGTTGTGTGGTGGTTTAGTATCTCTCTCTCCTGTTACTATAATAGTAACAAGCCTGTTACTATTATAAAGGTAAAGACTACTAAGTTCTCTCATATATACTTAGCTAGTAAAGCAGATCTGACTTAGTAGAGAGAAATGAACCCAGGTAAGGTAAATCCTTTAAGAAATTATTACTCTGGCCGGACAGTGGTGGTGCACGCCTTTAATCCCAGCACTTGGGAGGCAGAGGCAGGTGGATTTCTGAGTTCAAGGCCAGCTTGGTCTACAGAGTGAGTTCCAGGACTTCAAGGGCTAGACAGAGAAATCCTGTCTCAAAAATAAAAAAGAAATTATTATTATGTCCTTAAATCTGAGGCTACTCCCACATCTCCTTTGACAGAAGTACATAAATCTTTTCATCAAGGTAGATATCATCAAAACATTGTATGTGCATGTGTTAAATGATGCAATGAAACTTGTATTTCATACTTAACTTGCAGTGTTAGTTACAATAAAAGATAACATATCCTCTTTAAATGTCTTCTTCTCCTCCTCTTTTTTTTTTTTTGAAACAAGGTCTCCCTCATGTAGCATGTCCCCATGACAGAGACTAGGTCTCTCCCAAGAAAATTGTAATGTTCTTTGTCTAGTGTCTTGGAATTGCTATTAAAAATATCAAAGATGTGGAGTGGAAGATAAGCAATGTCAGTTATTTAAGAAAGGTGCCAAATAAGAATTGTGAAAGAGAATGTAAGCTGGTCTAGAGAATTAAAGCCAAAAAAACATACTTTGTAAAAGAAACATACAGTACCGCTGTGTCATCAACATAGTGGGATATTTTCCTCTTTTTCTATAAAGCCAGTTGATATTCCAAGATAAATCTTCGAACAAATAAACATGGAAAACAGAATATTCATGAAAATTAGGACAAAAGCCACCTCACTTCTTGACTGGGTAATTACTAAGAAACTCTAGTGGAATAAACCTAACATCTGACTCCTGGAAATAAAGGTCACTGTCAACCAGAAAACTAGAGCTTACTTGAACCAAGACACTGAAGCCTGCCTGTTTATGGAGAAGAAAAGTGCTTGCAGGTAGCAGCCCAGGATTATGAAGCAAACAAAATGACATAGGTGGAGCAAACCTCACTTCTCAAAATTATCCTGCTGCCTCTAGCTCCCAGCATTTCCAAATCCTTCTAATTCCATGACAGCTAAGTAGCAGAAAGTGTATGAAGAATGAAATTCCCAAGACCAAGTGCAAACCAAGGAAGACAGTCTCAT
>JADRCD010180496.1:0-20014 GCA_019843815.1 Montemys delectorum
CTCCCAGGGACTAAACCATCAACCAAAGAGTACACTTGGAGGGACCCATGGCTCCAGCCGCATATGTAGTAGGGGATGGCCTTGTCATATATCAGTGAGAGGATGTCCTATGCAGGCTCCATGCCCCAGTGTAAGGGAATGTCAGACCAGGGAAGCGGGGGTGGGTAGGTTGGTGAGCAGGGGGAGGGAGGATGGGATGGGGGTTCCGAGGGGAAAGGGGGAAAGGGAGAAAACATTTGAAATGTAAATGAACATATCTAATTTAAAAATTTTTCAAAAAAATTTAAAGGACATTTTGAAAATCAATTTTGGACAACATTCTTACAAAACATTTCCATTGTTTTTCTTCAGTACAGGAGTTAGATAAAATGTGTATGTCTTATATGGCTATATGAATCCATGGCCTACTCATCTCTGCTATTTCCCCTCCTGTGTCGGTCATTGGTTGCAGCTGGACTTGTGCCTTTTCCTCAACTATGTTACTGAAATTCTTTTTATTTTCCACTTGGCCACATAATTATATTGCTTTTATTTTTTAATTTACATTTAAGTTTTGTTTTGTTTTTACATTTTGAGAATTTCTCCCATTACATTTATATCATTTCCACCTCTCTATTTCCCAAGTCTTACATCTCCTGTATTCACATTTATGATCTCTCTTTATTTAACTATTCTTGCTACACACACACACACACACACACACACACACACACAAACACACACACACACCAAATGTCCTTTAACTTATTATTGAATGAATGCTACATATACATAGTGAGATTCTATTTAATGCCACAGAAAAAATGAAAATGTTATATTAAATTGTATATCTCAAGCATAGAAAGACAGATGCACCTATGTTCTCTCTTATTTGTAAATCCTAGTTCTGAATCTATCAATTTGAGTATACAATCTAAACTGGTTTTCAATGTTTACAGTATTAGCATTCAGATTCAAGATGTTAAGTTCACATCTAGGGAATAACTCACCTTATTTAATCATTTCTTCTTACTTGATTCCTAATAGGAAAAAATAGAAGAGCATGGGACACAGTTTAGTGTAGTACACTTGCAAATATGTGATAGGACACATGCTCAAACATCAGCACTATGAGGAAAAGTTGATCAATATTTTTTCAGTAACTACTATGTCTATTATACATTTTGTATTTTGAACTAGATGCTGCTCTCATGAGGCTATGAACTGCATGAAAATAGACTTTCAGAAAACATCTCCATTTATACCTTCAGTATCTTGCATATGACTGCAGCTTTGTGTTCCTTACCTAGTTGGAAAATGATTGACCAATTTTAAGGCTATTAAAAACACAAGTGTGTAGGTCACATAGTTATCAGTAACATTAAGATTCTAAACCAGACCATTCTTTGATGCCTTCATTTAAATATTTTGATGTATGTCTCATGTCAATAAAAATATTACATGCCAGATCTCACATTAATGTAAATTTTGTCTTGTCTTTAAAACTATCTGCAATTCAGAGAACTTTCAAATTTGATGAATTTTCAATTAATGGAACCCTTGACATTTCTGAATTTTATTATTATTTTTTGTAATTTTTATTTTTTATTTTTTTATTTTTTGGTCTCTCATTATGGATGGTTTTGAGCCACCATGTGGTTGCTGGGATTTGAACTCATGACCTCTGGAAGAGTAGTCGGTGTTTCTAACAGCTGAGTCATCTCATCAGACCTCTGAATTTTATTATAAAATAGGTTTTCATTTTACCATTATGCCAGAATTTATCCTCTGTGGTCTGTCCTTTTTGTCCTTTTACTTTGTCCTCATTCCTTTCTTTTCTCTCTCTCTCTCTCTCTCTCTCTCTCTCTCTCTCTCTCTCTCTCTCTCCCTCTCTCCCCTCTCTCTCTCTCTCTCTCTCTCTCTCTCTCTCTCTCTCTCTCTCTCTCTCTCTCTCTCTCTCTCTCCCCTCTCTCTCGCTTTCTCTCTCGTTTTTCAGGACAGGGTTTCTATATATAGCCCTGGAATTCACAATGTAGACCAGTCTGCCTCCCAAATCCTGATATTAAGGACATCTATCATCATTGCCTGTCCTGCCTGTGCTATTACTAAAAGAGATGCAAAAACATTATAAAGTTCAAAGCATATAAACATTCAAAACTTTAATGTTTTAAGTTTTACTCAGGTCACTAAACAGTAGATGCTCTTAATTAGTTATTATAGACTTTTAAAAAGTTACATATTTAGATGATTGACATAATAATTTTCTTATAAAACTTGCCAAATTTCAAGTTCTTATTCTGTCGTCAGAAGTGTTTCATGTGTTTCCAAGTCCCTTCCACTATCCATTATATGTTTTGTTTGATTTTTGTTTGTTTGTTTTAAGAGAATCTCATTGGTTAGAAAATGTTTAGAAAGGTATATGCATTTATTTCTGTATCTTCAATTTTATTCCATTGATCAGCCTGTCTGTCTCTGTATCAATACCCTATCAGCCTATCTGTCTCTGTATCAATACCTATCAGCCTGTCTGTATCTGTATCAATACCCTATCAGCCTGTCTGTCTCTGTATCAATACCCTATCTGCCTGTCTGTCTCTGTATCAATACCCTATGGTTTTTGTCACTATTGCTCTGTAGTACAGCTTTGGTGATTCCCTCAGAAGTGCTTTCTTTATTTTTCCCCTGTGGGGTCCCATTTATATTTTTTATTAGATATTTTCTTTATTTACATGTCAAATGATATCTCCTCTCCCAGTTTCCCTACCCAACAAAATCCACATCCTCTCTTGATCTCTTTTTTTTATATTTTTATTAGATATTTTCTTTATTTACATGTCATATGATTTCTCCTTTTACAAAAACAAATCAAAAAACAACAAGAACAAACCCCTGTTCCCTCCCTCCTCCCCCTGCTCGCCACCCCACCCTCTCCTGCTTACTGGCCCTGGTGTTCCCCTACACTGGGGCACAGAATCTTCACATGGCCAAGGGCCTCTCCTCCTATTGATGACCGACTTGGCCATCCTCTACTATACACATGTTGCCGGAGTAATCAGTCCTATCATGTGTATTCCTTGGTTGTTGGTTTAGTCCCTGGGAGCTCTGAAGGTACTAGTTAGTTCATATTGTTGTTCGTCCAGAGGATGGTCTTGTCATGCATCAATAGGAGGAGAGGACCTTGGTCCTATGAAGGCTCAATAGATGCTAAGTGTTGGGGAATCAAGGATGGGAAAGTGGGAGTGGGTGGGTGGGTAGGAGGAACATCTTCATAGAAGCAGGGAGAGGAAGGATATGATAGGGTGTTTCTGGGAGAGAGGAAAAGTAGGAAAGGTGATAACATTTGAAATGTAAATAAAAATATAGAGCCTTCATAGGCCCCATAGGTCCAGTGGTTGACTGCGACCATCTGCCTCTGTATCTATAAGACACTGGCAGGGCCTCTCAGGAGACAGCCATATCAGGCTCCTTTCAGCATACACTTCTTGGCATCCACAATAGTGTCTGGATTTGGTAACTGTATATGGGATGAATCCTCAGGTGGGACGGTCACTGGGTAGCTTTTACTTCAGTCTCTGCTCAACACTTTATCTCTATATTTGCTCCTGCGAGTATTTTGTTCTCCTTCTGAGAAGGACTGAAGCACCCACACTTTGGTCTTGCTTCTTATTGAGCTTCATGTGGTCTGTGAATTGTATCATGGTTATTTGGAGCTTTTGGGCTAATATCCACTTATCATTGAGTGCATACCATGTGTGTTCCTTTGCGATTGTGTTACTTCACTCAGGATGATATTTTCTAGCTCTATTCATTTGCCTAAAAATTTCATGAATTCACTGTTTTTAATAGCTGAGTAGTACTCCATTGTGTAAATATACCATGTTTTCTGTATTCATTCTTCTGTTGAATGAATGAACACCTGGTTCTTTCTAGCTGAAATCTCTAAAAGAACAGATTTCGGGCTGGAGAGATGACTCTGTGGTTAAGAGCACTGACTGCTCTTCAAGAGGTCCTAAGTTCAATTCTCAGCAACTGCATGGTGACTCACAACCACCAGTAATGAGATCTGATGCCCTCTTCTGGTGTGTATGAAAACAGCTACAGTGTACTCATATGAATAAAAGTTAAATAGATTTTTAAAAATGGAAAGAAAAATAGATAAAAAAGAGCAGATATTTAAGAAAAAAATAAAAATAAATAATGATAAAAATAAGACAAAATAAAAACAAAATTGAACTGGATAAAACAAATAGAAAAGGATTCAAAGAAAAGACACAAGAAACATTACAGTCACAGAGAAATATATTGTAACACAGAGAAATCACCTGAAAAAACAAAATCATACAATTATAACACATAAGAAAAATCCTTCATGGGTGTTTACAGAGATTGATCCATCAACCAAAGAGCATCTTGTGTACCTAGGCCCTTTTATACATAGGTAACAGATGTGCAGCTTGGTCTTCATGTGGGTTCTCTAACAATTGGAGCAGGGGCTCTCTCTGATTCTGTTGCTTGCTTTATGGATAATTTTCCACTAGCTGGGCTGCCTTGTCTGGCCTCAGCAGGAGAAGATAAAGTTAATTCTGCTATGACTTAATATGCTGGGGAATGGAGGGTTGATACCAGGGAGCACACCTTAGCATCAAAGATAGATATTAAAAGATTAAAAGGCTGGAGAAGAGTTTTCAAATAGATGTATTGAAAATAGACTCTGAACCAAAATTAATCAAATCAGATAGACAAGGATACTTCATATGTATTAAAATAGAAACTCAGCAAGATAATGTCTCAATTCTGAACACCTATGTGCCAAATGCGAGGGTACACACATTCATAAAAGAAACATGACCAAAGCTTAAATCACAGACTGAACTCTACACAGTAATAGTTGGTGACTTCAACACCGTACTCTCCCCAATGGACAGATCAACAAAACAGAAACTAAACAGAGAAATATTGAAACTAAAGGATGTGATGAATCAAATGGACCTACCAGACATATATAGAACATTTCACACAAACTCAAGAGAATATACCTTTTTTTGAGCTACTCACAAACCCTTCTCCAACATTGACCATAAACATGGTCACAAAGCAACTCACAACAGATACAGGAAAATGAAATAACCCACTGTATTTTATCAGACCACCACAGGTTAAAGGTGGAGTTCAGAAACAACACAAAACCTACAAACCAGTGGAAACTGAATAATTCTTGCTCAATGAACTGGGTTAAAAAAGAAGTAAACAAAGAAATCAAAGACATTTTGAAATTCAGTGAAAATGAAGCCACAACATACCCAAACTTATGGAACAAAATGAAAGCAGTGCTAAAAGGAATGTACATAACATTAAATGACTTCATAAAGAAATAAGAGATATCATACTAGCAACTTAATAGCAAACATGAAAGCTCTAGAAAAAAAGAAGAAAACATACTCATGAAGAGTAGCAGGCAGGAAATAACCAAACTCAGTTCTGATATCAATCTGTTAGAAACAAAGAAAACTATACAAAGGATCAGTAAATCTAGAGTAGGTTTTTTGAGAAAATCCAAAATGCAGAAAAAACTCAAGATTTTAAACTCTACTAAATACAAAACAAACAAACAAAAAGACTTTACATATTTATGTTCATTTAAGAAAATACTAGTAGTGAGGTACTATTTTAAAATATACAGTTAATATGTTTGGAGTTATTTGAAATTTATAGTGAGAAAAGCATATGTATTTGCAGTATTACTGAAGACAAGCATCTAAATAACACTGTTAAGTTGATTGTTTTATATCAAACAACTTTTATAATACTCTTTTTATTCTAACATTTTATAAATTTTAAGGAATATGACAAAAAAGATATTGTAGGTATTGAAGAGGGGGTCTCTGGGAGGAGTTGGGGTACAAAAGGGAAACAAGAATGTGATTTAATTCTATTTACCTAAAATACGTTTTTAAATGTTAACAAATTCAGACAAATTGAAATCATGTAACTTTTCTCATCATAATGTAATAAAAGTTAAAAAAAAAAGAAACTCTTTTGTATTGTAAGAAACTCTTTTGAATACTACTAATTGTTGTATTCAAAAGAGTTTCTTACAATACAAAAAAGGCGATTGGCGCAGAAACGAAGGTATTGTAAGAAACTCTTTTGAATACTACTAATTGTTGTTTATCAAAGTCTTTGCACACGTCAACCCATTCAATCTCAAAAACATCATAAGAAAAGTAATAGGTTTATTTAATTTTAAGATTGTGTATTTTGCCCAAAATCTAATAATTACTTTTGATTTCACAGAGCTAGATTTCATAGTGACAATGAGTAAAACATTTCATTTTTTAATGATTTCTTTAGTTGTAGCATTAAATTTGCTTTAAATGAACTATTTTTTTTTGTTTTTTAAGCACAATTTTATTAAAGATTTAAAGATATATTGGAAAGTAATATTCAAGAGAATTTATTCTCTGAACCATGACTGAAATACAAATATTTTATTAGATATTTTCTTTATTTACATTTCAAATGTTATCCCCTTTCCTGTTTTCCCCTGTGAAAACCCCCATCCCATCTCCTTCCCCTGCTCACCAACCCACCTATTTCTGTTTCCCTGTCTTGGCATTCCCTTACACTGGGGCATTGAGCCTTCACAGAACCAAGAGCCTCTCCTCCCGTTGATGTCCAACAAGGCCATCTTCTGCTACATGTGCAGCTGGAGCCATGGGTACCTCCATGTATGCTGTTTGGTTGGTGGTTTAGTCCCTGGGAGTGCTGGGGGTTCTGGTTGGTTTATATTATTATTCTTCCTGTGAAGTTGCAAACCCCTTCAGCTCCTTCAAGGAACTATTTAATTGTTATTTTGGAAATTGTTCCTTCAGGATTCTAGTAAAGAGATTTCATGATATAATGTGTACAGTTTGTTTTCCGTTGAGGAAAACACAGAAGGGAATTGAATAACTTCAGGGTACCTCAGGAGAGGCTGAGATCTAGAGGGACCTAGGAAATAATAAATCACCAAGACAACTTCAGAATGAGCTCACTGGAAGCCAAGCTTATTGCTAAGAAGGTAAGACAGATGGAGTTTAGGTTCCGAGTTATCAATCCATTATGCTGGACACACCAATTTTCCATTAGAAAGCTTCACCTTTAGTGAACTATGGTAGTAAACAAAGTCAAATTATCTCTGTGTTTCATGTTTTTACTGCTTTCTTAACAATATCCATTTTCCCTAAATTACTACCTTTTAATTCACTGTCTCTGTCTCTCTCTCCCTCCATTTTTCCTTCCCGTCCTTCCTTTCTTCCCTTCCTCCTTGTATGAATCTTTCCACCAAACACAAGCTAGATAACCTCTTAGAATTTATATTTATCTTCTTGTTTGCTATAATGTTAACCAGAGAGAATTGTCAATCTGTGATGAATGGAGGAGATACCTGGGATCAGGCAAGATGTTTGAAATCATCATATAACTATCATGGTTTTTCATTAAAATGCTGGCAACCATATTTACAAAGCAAATACTTTTAATATTTGGTCTTTGCTTCTATTAGCGGTTGGAAATAAAATATATTATTTTTTCATTCTTTCTTTTTTAAGAAAAAAATCATAAAGGCTGCAATTTACTGTCTTGGCTTCTGAGTGCTGCAACTAGAGGCATACACCATCATATCTGAAAATTTTTAGTTACTTGAATATTGATTTAAATTTTAGGTTTTGAAATATAAAATGAAATAATCGATTGAACTAACATTTACTGATATAGTGCCTGGTAGAATGTATGTAGCACTAATAAAGGTTTCAGAGAAATAAGTCTCAACCTGGGGCTTTCCAACATGTTTTATGGCAAGCAACATGATTTGTATGTGTTGGCCTTACATGTAGAGCTGGTGAGAGTTGAAGTAGAGATTGTGGCTGAGCACCTGTGCTACACGGAATATATAACTTATAGCTCAGTTGCTAAGCCCAGATGAGGACAAAGGGAAGAAAGAACACTGGCAGATGTTAGTGTGAAAAGATGCTAACAGAGCCCCTCAGGAGTACCTGTACTACTAAGCAGAAAATATAGCAAAAAGTGTTTGTTTGAGTCATTACTTTCTCTTTTCTTTAATTAGTAAATAACCTTTCTGTGGAAAGTATTTCTGCTATGTCAGATTCTAAAGTCTGTAAAAGCATAAAGAAGCAAATTCATTGAACAGTTTAAAAAGAAATTTAATTTCCCCAGTAAGTGTATTTAAGAAAATAAATTGGTAAACAGACTGTAGAGACCAGAAGAGGACAAAGAAAACTAATAAATATTGAAAAATTAGTTGGAGTTGTTCATGTATTTGTTGTGAATGATAAATTAATATAAAAGATTATTAGTATTTCCTCAACCAATACAGTTTAATAAACACTTAAATTTTCTGTTGATAATTTCTGTTAAAAAGGTAATAATGATTTATAGATTTTTATATATACATATGTACATATATATAAGAGAGAGGAAAAGAGAGAAAAAGAGAGAATTCCTAGTGGTAAAATTTTTCTTACTATAAAATGATTAAAATAATGTGAGTTTTCAATTTGATGAATGATTAAAATCAAAATTAACTTGTGTTTGAAATTTGTAATAAATGAAATATGTATTATATTTCTGATATTTTGAATAAAAGAATTAATTTAAAGTTTTAAAATTTCAGAAACCAAAATATTTAAATACCTTGGGGTCTGGCAGATGGCTCTTTGACTTAAACTCTACTAGCCTAGTTGAGACATAAGTAATCCTAGTTTACCTTAGGAAACAATGACAAAATAGAAGAAAATTAACTGAAAATATGGCGTGGCCTTCCTTGTCAATCCAGCTAGTGAAAGTGCTCTATAGGGTAGGAGTCACAAACAAGACTTACTGTAATTTCTACAAGATTCTGGGGATTTTACAGATGCTAATCTCTGGATGCTGCCTCTAAGATCAGAGGTTCATGTTAGGTTTCATTGGGTTATTTCAAAAAGTTAGGTATCTCTCTCATGAGCTGGAAAGTCTATAGGACAAGATTGATGTAAGATGGTTGCAATGATGGATGACATATCACTCATTTTACTCAAAATATGTAGGAAAATATGCCAGTGGCTTATTAAGATTTCATCTAAAACTAACAGAGATATGGAAATGATTAGAGAAACAATCAGTCATGAAAATGGCAATTACAGAACAAAGTAAGAAATGAATTGGAAGCAACAAAAGAGCCTTTTAAAAAGAATAAGAATAGATTTAGATGATCTAGAGTTTTAAAAAAGACACTATAAAAAACCAGATTCATGTGGTAGTAATGCTCTGTTTTCTCAAAATTAAACAGAGCCACTACAGTCTGTAGAGCACAATGGTGACTAGAAGCAAGGACTCCAGGCACACCACTCCTCTATGTGACCACTAATAATACCTGCTTTATTTTTCTTTTCCTTTCTAATTGTAAATCAAAAAGAATGGATAACCTTCAGCCCAGAAAAAACAAGAAACTCACAAGAATTAGCCTACTTAAATAAATCATCATAAGGAGGTATGTGTAAGTATAAGCTATATGAGATAGAAATAGTATTTAATTAAAAGAGAAAAAAACTAATAGATCTAATCAGTTAAAATCGACACATCATGGTCTTTTCAATGAAAATGGTCCTCACAGGCTCCTTTATTTAGATGTTTGTCCTACAGTTGGTAGAATTGTTTGGAAAGGATTAGGAAAGGATTAAAGAGGACATGTATCACTGGAGGTATAGCTCAAGCTACTCTGGTTAACTCTTCCTCCTGCTATGGATCAGATGTAAACTCTCAGCTACTCAAGTCTTATCCCTGCCTGTCTTGGCCACATTTTTCTGCCCTGATAGTCCTGGTCTCTATCCTTTGGGACAATGAGACCCAAATTATATGCTTTCTTTTATAAGCTAAATCAGTCATGGTGTTTTGTCACAGCATAGAACAGAAACTAAGAAAACATAAATGATTTTGACAGAGATACATTTCAGGGTTCCTTTTTTGTTATTACTCTCAAACTATATAAAAATCGCTCACTTAAACTTCACATGTTTTATAGAGTGTTTACAATAGGATATTTCCTTGTAACATAGTTAAATATTCAACCAACATCAAGTGTTAAGGGTATTTTTAGCTAGATTGACACAAATCGGAAAAACACACACATGCATACACTTATAATTTAGAATAGCTTATTTAATACACTATCTGAAAGATCTTTAATTTTGGTGATATGCTTAAAACCATATTTCATTTTAAATTTGAGTAAAATTGTCCGTTTTAGAGTGCCATCATCAGTCTTTCCAGTGCTTTGAGCAATTATGAGTATGAAAACTAGCCACTACAATAACGAGTTTGTGCTTGGTTGTTCATGCACCAGAGGTTTAGCCCATAGCTCTGTACATATGTTTATCACTGATTTGAGTCAGCAATTTATAAAAGAAAAGAAAATATTAATTTGGGAGAGAGATGTTTTGGAAGGACAGGGTACATTTGAAGGGAGTAGAAGTGGTAGATAAATGATCAAAATATATTCTATATATGTATGAAATTTCTGAAGAATACATTTAGAAAATATCCAGTCTTTGCAAATTTTTGATGAAATTTCTTTTAATTTATACAAGATGAAGTACTTAATCCCAAATTGGAGGAAGATATAGGAAAAGGAATAGTTACACAAGACATAATATTATATTGCTATGTGAACATAAAAATTATCTTGACATTATCTTCAATATATCATATGAGAAAAGTACAATTTTTAAATTAGGAATTATAAATACACATGTATGTGCAAATTATGTATTTTTTTACTGCCTTCCTTTTACATGATTCACAAACAGAGTAACAGTAAAACCACGAAATTTCATGCTAAGTTCCCCACAAATTTGGCTATTGTGTTTATTTAACGATCATTTCCATTATTTTAAGGAGAAAAACAAAGTAACTTTTTAGAAGGCTGTTCTGTAGGAAAGTAACTCCTGTCTCTGTAATAAGAAGGGCTATATTAAAATGCTACAGGGGACATACTTCAGAGCAGGAGCACACCTGCAACCTTTTTCTGCCAGGATTTACTGGAGCACTGAGAAATGTTTTTATTCTTTACCTGCAGTAAAATCTATACCATCTTCCAGAGTCAATGGCTGAAGTGAACATCTCCTATGTCAGTGAATTCATTCTCAAGGGGATCACAGACCGGCCAGAACTCCAAGCCCCGTTTTTTGTGATGTTTTTGACAATCTATCTGGTCACAGTTATAGGCAACCTTGGGTTGATTGTCATAATCAGGGTTGACTCTCGACTCCACACACCTATGTACTTCTTCCTCAGTCACCTAGCCTTCGTTGACCTCTGTTACTCATCTGCTATCACACCAAAGATGATGGTGAACTTTGTGGTAGAGCGCAACACTATTCCTTTCCACGCTTGTGCGACACAGCTGGGCTGTTTTCTTACCTTTATGATCACAGAGTGTTTCCTTCTGGCCTCTATGGCCTATGATCGCTACGTGGCCATTTGCAGTCCCCTGCATTATTCAACACTGATGTCAAAGAGAGTGTGCATTCAATTAGTGGCAGTTCCTTATGTGTACAGCTTTCTAGTTGCCCTTTTCCATACAATTATCACCTTTCGCTTAACATACTGTGGGCCTAATGTAATCAACCATTTCTACTGTGATGACCTTCCTCTCTTAGCTCTGTCCTGCTCAGACACACACATGAAGGAAATTCTCATATTTGCTTTTGCTGGCTTTGATATGATCTGCTCGTCTTCCATAGTTCTCACCTCCTACCTCTTTATCATTGCTGCCATCCTGAGAATCCGCTCTACCCAGGGAAGACGCAAGGCCATCTCTACCTGCGGCTCCCACATGGTAGCTGTTACTATTTTTTATGGCACACTCATCTTCATGTATCTACAGCCCAAATCCAACCATTCCCTGGACACAGACAAAATGGCTTCAGTGTTTTACACAGTGATAATCCCCATGTTGAACCCGCTTATCTACAGTCTTAGGAATAAAGAGGTGAAAGATGCCTCTAAGAAAGCTTTGGATAAAGGATATGAAACCTTAAAAATGTTTAGATTAAGTAGATAATGAGATCATATTTCATTATGTATGAACAGGAAAATAAACCAAACTCTGTTTTTTTTTTTGTTTGTTTTGTTTTTTGTTTTTTGTTTGTTTTTTTTTGTTTTTTCCAAGACAGGGTTTCTCTGTGTAGCCCTGGCTGTCCTGGAACTCACTCTGTAGACCAGGCTGGCCTCGAACTCAGAAATCCACCTGCCTCTGCCTCCCAAGTGCTGGGATTAAAGGCGTGCGCCACCACCGCCTGGCTTAAACCAAACTCTTAATTGTAATTTATTCCCAAGCAGTTGGAAATTCCTCTCTTACTTTAACAGTCTTCTATGAGGTTACAAATAGATCATGGTAACTCAATATGATAAATCCATTTGCCTGATAGTTGGAATCGTGCACATTTCACCTAGTAATCACAAATGTATACTACAAGCAAAGGAGATGGATACTTTAGTTTAAGGCCAGGATTCTGAAAAAGCCCGCGAATCCATTGCCAGAACTATGAAGTACCCTTTTGATACCCAAAATTAGGAAACTGGTCAATCTCTAGGAAATGTTTAGAACCAAATCTATTGGGAGCAAATATAGTGTTTAGTGTCAGTTATATGGATATTGTCAAGCAAAACTTAAGATTAATCCATGGAGATTTGGAGAATTTTCTTTTCTTCTGAGGAACAAACTCACTTTTGTTTTCTACTACCTGCCTGATGCTTAGTCAAGTAATAGTCTGTATTACAACCAAATAAAACTACCAGGTTCATGGCGTTTACTTACAGTCTGCCTAACTGCATATATGGCTGTATGCACTTTGTAAACACAAGTTCAAGTCTATATGAACTGTGCAAAGTTGTAAAACTGTGGCCAGAAATAAAAGGTATTACATAATTACATTATACTGATGCTAGGTTGAGATGTAAAGAGCACTTTATTTTTTGAGACAGGTTCACGAGTAGTCCATGTTGACCCTGTATCATTACATAGAAGAGAATATCATTGAGCTTCTGCTCCTTCTACCATCTCCCCTTGAATGCTGACATTACAGAATGCTGTAGGCTAAATCTAGAACTTGATGCATCCTAAGCAAGCACTCTAACAAGGAGAATAGACCTCCCACAATTTTTTACATGAAATTAGAAGAACATGATGTATCAAAAAGCTATACTTGCAAATTTGTTTATTTAATTAGAAGTACTACGTGTTTTCATGACATTTATTTGTCTTTCATTTATTCAAATATACTTGTAGATCTTAAATGAAGTGAAAATCAATAACAATAAATGGGGTATTTCAGAAAGTAATTAAAGTAATCCATTGTTCTTGTCCTATTATTTTCCATTATAGAAGATTACAATATGCAAGAAAAGAAAGCAAATAAGATTACATTACTGACAGTCACCCAGTAAGATCAGCTTTAAGGCTTTCAACCTGTGGTGGTTATTTCTTCTCTGTGCTTACTTTGTAGATGAGTCCGATAATCTTCTACAAAGTACTATCATAATTGTGAATTCAAATAATTCTCTATTTGTTTTAGTTACTGTTTGCATGACTTTTTGAGATAGGGTTTCTTCATGTATATCAGAGTAGTTTCATATGAGCTATGTGACTTGGGATGGCCTTAAATTTTGTGATCTTGCTTGGGTCTCTGAGTTTGTGGATTCTTTCCTAAGCCGCTGTGACTGGCTTCTGATTTCCAAGTAGGCACATCTGAGGAAGTGGTTGCCTTCATTACTTTGGTTTGTATGTACATAGTTATATGGATGGAAGAACACAATAACCTCAAACATAAAAACCAGAACTACACAATTCACACTCTCTGTAGCAAATACAAACCTGAACAATGTTTATGACTAATTTGAAGGACTTTGGTTTTCTTGGTCTTTTTGTTTCTTTTGCCTTCATACAATTAATTGTTCACAGTGATACTTAAACATTGGGCTAAAACTTTTATATTTATTAATAATTTTGTTCTTTTAATGTTAGCAATAACATATTAATGTAAACCAGTGTTTTCTTGGAAATGTTCCAAAAGAACATGGACTACTCAGTAATAATATTACTAAGTTAGTTCCAGAGCAGGTAAAACAGCCCTTAAATAGTTTCTGGAATTTGCCTTCAGAGAATAAGGTAAACTTGACATGTGGTTCATTTGTCAAACCATCAAAATTATTATTATTAATTTTTGTTTCAATGTATATTTAAATAAATTCTTAATTTTTATACCCCTGTCTATGGTATTTGTGATGTTCTTATGTTAATACAAAATATTTATTATTATTATTATTATTATTATTATTATTTATGTTTGTATACACATATGTATGAATATGCATATATGTAGCATTTGTGGAGGTTAGATGATAATTTTTAGGAATCAATTCTCATTAATAAAAACTATACAGCTTAATTTGACAACTAAAATTGTAATTTTGAGGATAGTCAAATTTTGTAGACAATATTCCTCATTTAAAAAGATCTGGATGCTAATCTGCTATTCATAGTTTTATGTTATAAAAAGTTAGAATTACATATAAAAAAATTTAAGATTGGATTTAAGGTCATTTTCTTGTGTTTTGGTTGTGTTAGGATATCCAGGACTTGCTCTATTGGGGTAGCTGTGATTTGGAGGTGCCACATTGCCCTGGCTTTTGTTGATAGTGTTCTTTTGAAGGCCTTTAGCTATCTGGATGGTTTTGGTCCCTGAATGTTCTTGTTGTAGTAGGTATTGGGAAGGGGGGGGTGAACCTCAATGGTCCTGGTATGTCATGCCTCTGATGGGTATTTTTGGGCTGTATGGTTCCCAACCTTCAGTTTTGTATGGTTCAGGAGCCTCAGATCCGATGAAGGTGAGCAGCAAGGTGGCAGGAGGAGAGAGGTCTACCTGGGCTAACAGACTTGTCAGGGCAGCTTGGCCTGGCCCCAAGGGCTCAAAGAGCAGAGAAGATGAGTGGTGGAAAGGAAACTTATCTGTATGGTTAAGGCATCTGATGGTGATAGAGAAGAGGTAGTAGGAGAATAGATGTCCCCCTGGGATGGCAGGCTGCTTAGGGCAGTTTGGCATGGCCAAGAGGGCTCAAAGAGCAGGGAAGATGCTTGAAGAATAAATAGAATGGGGGGGCTCTTCCAAAAACTGTTGCCTGTATATGGAATATGTTCTTCTAGCAGGGATGCCTTGTGTGGCCTCAATTGGAGTGGAAGCACATAGCCTCACAGAAACTTGACTCACAGTCAGGATAGGGGGATACAAGGAAGGGGTGCTGGCGGGGGGTTGAGGAACTCAGAGGAGAAAGTATTTGGGGATGGGTGAAGGATTGTGGGAAGGGTGACCAAGAGGAGGGATATAAGCAGAATGTAAAGTGAGTAACTAAAAAATTAAAATTAAATGAAATACAAAAAAGAATATTGTATACTGTTCAGACCAATAAAAAATAATAATAAAAAATTCATTTACTCATCAGGAATGTGAGCATTTAAATAATGAACAAATATGTTGATTAGTAAAACCTCTTAAGGAAATTGGTCAATATCAGGTTGTCAATGAAATGGACCATCCTTAATCAATTTTCATGTAACAATTTTATTTAGTTTTGTGTGTGTGTGTGTGTGTGTGTGCGCATGTGTGTGTGTGTGTATCTACAGGTGACAAGTAGTCTAATTTTAACACAATCCAGAGGAGATATTTTTGTATATTTATATTAAAATTATGCACTTACGTTAGATTTTCCACTTGTAAATTGTGTTTCATTTCAGTTTATTGGGTAGGTTTTTAGTGCCTTGATAAGATCAGAGCACTTTATGAATGATACATATTTAATTATTGTGTTCAAATTTTTAAAATATCTATAATAATTATGATACTAATAAAATGTCAATATTTCTTGACTGATACATAAATTGGTCTTATTAAAAATATAAAACATTTATCAGTCCACTCATTAGTTTATTCTACTTGACATAATAAGATTATTGATCTAAAAAAGCTAGTTTATTGTATATGTGTGTGTTTTACCTGAGTGAGTGTCTATCCACCATGTACATACCTGGAGTCTGCAGATACCAGAAGATGGAATCAGAATCCTGAAATTGAAGTTCTGGATGTTGTGAGCTCCCATAGGAATGGGAAGAATCAAACCCAATACTTCTGGGAGAATGACAAATTGTTTTAAAGGCCGAGCCTTCTCTATAGGCTGGTCATTGGATGGCTATTTACAAGCATGTAGAAATGATAAGTGCCCTCTCTATGCCTCCAAAGCAGTCACTCATTTTATATCATTTTACCTACTAAAAATAATAATTTAACAATGGTTAAAAATGAACTGTCACTATATATGTATTTAAGTAGAAACATAGTCTTAAGGATAGCATCTCCTGAGAGGCTCTGCCAGCGCCTGACATATACAGAGGCAGATGCTTGCAGTCAACCATTGAACTGAGCACATGATCCCCAATGGAGGAGCTAGAGAAAGGACTGAAGGAGCTAAAGGGTTTGCAACCCCAAAGGAAGAACAACAATATCAACCAACCAGAGCTCCCATGGTCTAAACCACCAACCAAGGAGCACACATGGAGGGACCCATGGCTCCAACCATATATGTAGCAGAGGATGGCCTTGTATGGCATCATTGGGAGAAGAGGCCTTTGGTTCTGTGAAGGCTTGATGCCCCAGTGTAGGGGAATGCAAGGTCAGGGAGGCAAGAGTGGATGAGTGAGTGAGGGCACACCTTCATAGAAGCAGGGGGAGAGGGGATGGGATAAGGGGTTTCTGGGTGGGGGAAATCTGGAAGGGATAACATTTAAAATGTAAATAAATAAAAATATCTAATAAATATTACATAAAACATAAATATTACAATAATATTGTCCACTGTTATGTATCTAATTCTCTGGTACCTTAGCATCTGAAACATAGGACACACTTTTATGTTTTCACTTTGTGTATTGGAAAAGGAATAATACTATTTCTAACTACTTCACAACTAATATTTACACAACTACCAGAAACCAGGCAAAAGCAATCCTTGATATAATAACATGGTAGTTAAACAGCCAGAAATATTTAAAAACACTAACTTAATACTTCCTGATTACCAACATAGTAAAGTTAAGATACAAAAATAAAGATGTTGATCTATTACAATGCAAGCTGAAATATTCAACACTGTAGAGCCTTCAGAAATAGACTCTAACTCTATATACTCTGTTCATGGACATAAGAAATAGATACAAATATGTGTAAATGTGTATAAATGATGCATACATACAATTAATAATGAACATTGCTCCACTAAAACTAGGATAAATTTTGACAGAGATTACCAGTAAAGCTCTTATAGATGATGTACAAGGGTCTAAAATTCAACATGGCCTACACACAAACAAATATATGCATAGACTCAAGCATTCATATAGACACACATATACACATAAAACCATAAGCAACCACACAAGCATATATACACACAGACATACACACACATATATAAACATATATGGATATACAGATACACACATGCACATGCACATATGCATACACACATATAACACAGGTGTGCTTACATATACATATGCATGAATCTGTACCATTCCAATGACTAAGAAAGTTCAGCATGAATGTTGGAACTCTAGGACTCAGTATTTTCACTTGAAATAAGACAAAAATAGAAATATCTTCTGACTACTATCCAGAATTTCTGGAATAATGGATAGAAAAAGACAATTTTTCAGTAAATCGCTTTAGGGCATTTTTAACCTCCTGATTTCTCAAGCTGTAGATCAGCGGGTTTAACATGGGAATTACTACCACATAAAAAACAGAAGCAACTTTATCTGTGTTCAGAGAATGGCTTGACTTGGGCTGAAGGTACATAAAACTTACTGTTCCATAAAATATAGTGATTGAAGTCAGGTGAGATGCACAAGTAGAAAAGGCTTTCCTTCTTCCATCAGCAGAATGAATCCTCAGAATGGCAAAGACAATGAAGACATAGGAAATAATTACAATCACCAAAGAACAGATAATGTTGAAGGCAGAAATGATTAGCAACATCAGCTCTTTGACATGAGTGTCAGAACAGGCCAGAGCAACTAAGGGAACATCATCACAGTAGAAGTGGTTGATCACATTAGCGCCACAGAAAGACAAGTGGAAGGTTGCCACTGCCTCAGCAAGCCCCACAGTGAATCCATAAATGTATGTGCTGGCGATGACCTGAAGACAGAGCTTCCTAGGCATGAGGACCGCATAGAGGAGAGGGTTCCAGATGGCCACATACCTGTCATAGGCCATGACTGACAGCAAGTACATTTCACAAACAGCAAATGTGATGAAACAGCACACCTGAGTGGCACATGCATAGAAGGTTATACTCTTGACTTCTCGAAGAAAGTTTATAATTGTGTTTGGAGTAACTGAGGATGTGTAACAGAAATCAATAAAAGCCAAGTGGCTGAGGAAAAAGTACATGGGTGTGTGAAGCTGAGGGCTGACTCGGATTAGCACAATCAGTCCTAGATTACCCAAGACAGTGGTTAAGTAGATGACTAGGAACACAGCAAAGAGGATGATCTCAAGCTCTGGGTCATCTGTCAGTCCTACAAGGATGAATTGATATACTGTTGAAATGTTACCTTCAGCCATAGATTGTACAAGTTTTTCCTGCTGAAAAGCCTTCACCGAACTCATTCCAAGTGATTCTCTTTCTTTGGCTTTAATCATGCAGAAAATAACAGTTACTTCTGATTAGCTGATGTTACATTGAACACATTCTTAGTTATATCTTCACATTTTGCAAACTTTTATACCAAATTATTTTTGTTGCTTAGATGTTCCAAAGTGTGGATATGTAAGGAATTTTTTATGGATAGAATGATAATTTTTATAGCTTTGTATAAATATCCTACCTATTATTTATTTCTTGGTAAGAAAAACTGAAAATTACTTGAATATACTATATTAAATTGTTATAATTATCTGAATACTTTCTAATAATTTCTACATCTTCATCTGGAATACATTAATTAGAGATAAAACACTTTAAATATTGACTTCAGAAATACTTATATGAAAGACTCAACAGATTTTGAGTTACTTATATATGTGCCATATCAAGGCATATTTTTAAATTAAAAAATGTTTGTATATAATTTATTCTCATATTTCTTTAGCTATTATATAGCTTTTATATTTTAGTGGAGGACATGTATACACACATATGTTTATATATATGTATATATATGATATGTTCCTATGTGTACCCATCATAACATGTTATATATGTATATAGTATATATTTACATATATATAGTTAAATTATGTCTATGTCATTGCAATTATAAAATGTGTTTAACATTTTTAGAAAAGGAAAAACAAACTATTTATTATATGATTTATATGCATGAACATAAAGCAACAACTAGAAACATTTTCAATGATATTTTAAATTTAATAGTAGATTCCTGTTAAAATGTGGAAGCACTATTCAAATCACAGTGTATTTAGTCATAGCAATTATGTAAAAGATACACACACACACTCACACACACACACACATATACACATTCACACACACATACACACACATACACACACACACATACACATATACACACACATACATACACATATACACACATACATACACATTCACACATACACACACACACATACACATGTACACACATACATACACACACACACATACACACACACACACACACACACACACACACACACACACCTAACCAAAGAAACAGATCTAGTTGTGCTTGCTTGTAACATCACACAGGGTTCAGAAGCAGTAATATCCAAGGAGGTTTTGGTTAGCTAAGCTAGCAAAAAAATTGTTTTAAATATATGAAACAAACAAACAAAAAAGGTAAACTTTTCATTTTGTGAGAGATCTAACCTCTAGTTAAGAAAAAGGATAAAGCTGGGTGGTGGTGGTGCAAGCCTTTAATCCC
>JADRCD010180505.1:1220-11535 GCA_019843815.1 Montemys delectorum
CCTCCTGGCTGGTCCTGCCTGATTCCTGGGGCTGAAGCCTGCCCTGAGTCCTTGGGCTGAAGTCCACCCTGGAGGGAAGCTCTCCCCTGAGTCCTTGGGCTGAAGTCTGCCCTGGAGGGAAGCTCTCGCCTATCAGGCAGGGGGCAGAGGTGGTCGCTGATCCAGCTCTGTCTCTCGGAAGCTGACAGGCTCCTGTCCCTACAGTCCTGCGACTCCCCTATGTCCAACCTCTTGACATATAATACCACATTATCTGCAAAGTTCACAGTTAAGAACCAGGGTTTTTTTTTAAGTAAGTTTAATTTTTTTTTATTTTTAAATACTTTTTAAAAAATTTTTAAATACAACCATATGACGTTTTAAGCAAGTATAGGATTCTGTGTTGGGCCACATGCACAGCTGTTCTCAGGTTAAACATGCCTGAAGATGGTTGTCCTCATTTTTCCAGATACAGTGTACACTTGTGTTCTATTTTAAAAGCTTCTGAAAAAAATTTAGTGCATTGCAGTGTGTTGTACAGCTCAGGAGATTTGAACACAGGGTAAAGTCTAGGGCATGGAGAGATTGGCTTCACAGTTAAGAGCGTGTACTGCTCTTAGTGCATGAGGTTTCTCCTCAGCACACACATCACCAGTGTATAGCCACTCAAACTTCAGCTCTAAGGGAATTTGATGGCTTCCACCCCACACAGACATATACACAATTAAAAATAACAAAAATAAATATTCTTAAAGATAAAGTCCAATATGCTTTATTTATATCAATCTGATCTTGTCGTTTGCATACCTTTTTTCCTTTTTTTTCCTCCCTTTTTTTTCATGCAGTAAACAGAATGACCTAGTGCCTCTTTTGAGGAGCTGACCCTCCCTCCATGTGGTCTGCATTCATTCAGTAGTATTTCATAAAGAAATAGTTTTTCTTCCGAGATACTGTCTCTAATTGGGTCAAAAGAATTAACACTAAACATGCTTCAAAAATAACAAGACACTGGGCAAAGCTCTGCTGTGAGATGTATGGCTTCGCCCTTTGCAGAGGCCAGCAGGAATGGTGGTGTCGGGTGTGCAAGCAATAATCTCAGCCAGTGGGCCTCACCCCTGTGGTCTACTCAGTGTCTCGGGAGTTGCATTAATCCCGTGGCAGCAATTGTTGTCAGGCTCCAAAGGAGGAGTTTCCCCACATTTTCCCCCACTATTCCTGTGCCTAATATACAATCATCCCTCATGCAGTCTAGAAACAAGTGACACTGGGGCTTTCAAAAATGGACTCTGCCATTGATCTTCTGCTGAGAGAGTTCTGGGTACGCAGAAGGAATCTGCTACCAATCTACTGACAGGGTTCTGGGTCCACGGAAGGAATCTACCATTGATCTTCTGCTGACAGCATTCTGGGTATGCAGAAGGAATCTGCTACCAATTTACTGACAGCATTCTGGGTACACAGAAGGCCCCTCCTGCTTAATCGCCTTTCCAGATCATGTGAATGTTGAAAGGAGGAGCACATCAACAAGCTCATCCTGTGCAACCTGCCCTGTCCAGGTCACACGGGGTAGAGACACGCAGAGGGCCTGCAGCCTCTCTGCAGCTGTGATCGTGTCTCTACTAAGGACAGTAGAAAGGAAAGCTCATCAACAGTTACTATGACCTAGCAAGGTAACACACTCCAGGAAAAGGGAGTCAGGCACACACCCCCAATCACTGAGGAAGTGAGCTCTGTTCTCTCTGAAGGGAGCCTCGGCTGCTGTCTTCCTTACACCAATGGCGCAGGCTCCCTTACCCTTAGTCAGCAGAGTACTTATCTAGCATACACAATGCCCTGGGACTAATTCCTAGAGTTTCAAGAGTGGAGCACAGTGGTGCTTGCCTACAACTCTAGTACATGGTTTACAGAAACAATAGGATCAGGAGTTCAAGGCTAGCCTGAGCTACAAAGCAAGTTGACAACAATACTGTCTCAAAAAAAATAAAAAAAAAAGGAAGGAATCTATCTAGTATTTGTCAAAAAGACAAATATTACATGTTTTCTTTCCTGTGGATACTAGATTTCATGTATATGCAGATATACACACACACACACCTTACAAGTTGAAAACCGATTTGTGGGGAGAGGAGGACTAGCAGTGGGGGACAGAGAGAGTTCATGGGCTGAATATGGTCAAAGTTCATGACATCCTCGAATACCTGTGTGAAGCTCATCACTGTGTATGATGACTAAACACCAGCAAGAAGTTTTAAACGTTACACGGATGAATTATAAAACGAATCTGAACTTTTAATACCCAGGAAGTGAGCTTATCACCTAAAATCTGGAGGAAAGAGAAGACCAACAAGATAAAATAAAATCTGCCTCACTAAATGCTTTATGATTTAAGGGTGCTGGGGAGCAGGCTAAGGCCTCCTGGTGAGCAGGCTGGGTATAGAGCCTGGGAAACAACATTGTAGAACAGCATACACCAGAAGGTTCCATCTCAGACAATCTTGGGGTTGGGTGGCTTTTCATCAGTTAAAGGAAGGACCAAGGACCTTTCGGAGGCAGTGACCTAGCAAGGTAACACATTCCAGGAAAAGGGAGTCAGGCATACACCCCCAATCACTCAAGAAGTGAACTCTTTTCTCCATGAAGGGAGCCCTGGCTGCTATCTTCCTCACACCAATGGCAGAGGCTTCCTTTCCCTCATCTCACCAGGAGAAACCATCAAACGGCCCCACTCCAGCTGGCAGGGCTCTCTGTGGTGGCTCTCCTCTCCCCTGAGCTGTTCATGGTCACCTTCAGCATCATTAGCCAGCAGTATCTTGCCACGGACTGGGTTCGTTGCAGGGACCTCTTGTTCCGCGGGATGAGAGTTCTGGTCAGGTGGGCAAAAAATTCGGCGAGTGACAGACAGAGTCGACACAAAGAAGTGTGGGATCTGAGTGTATTTCTCAAAAATGGCATGAGGCTTTCACAGTCATTGCAAAAGAGAAAGAGAAATCTGGCAGCTCAGTAGTCGAGGTACATCTGAGGCCATCTAAAACACACTGGGTCTAAAACAGCAGCCATCACCTCTGGACTGGTGCAGCACCTGCCCTCCAGGCTCCGAGCATGAGCACGCTTGGGCTGCATGGGCCCAGCTGGAGTCTGGGGGGAGGGGGGGCTGCAGATGTGCCAGCCAGGAGGACAGCGGCTCAAAGCTCGAAGAATCTTGAGTCACAAATTTTAAATGCTGACTGCTGCACACTGTCTCACACACACACACCCTCGGCTCAAGGTCCCGCCCATCCTTAGTAAAATGCCCACTATACTAATTTTCTGGGCTAGTAGAGACCTGTCTCTTTCGTGCTAATTCCTAGGAGTGGTTCAGCTGCAGAACGTGACTGAGAATGAGGATTCTACTTGATCTTGCCCTGGGATTGTGAATGACCACTCAGCAAACTACAATGCCCTATTCCCTTCATTATTCCCCTAACAATGCCAGGGGCAGTTAGTCTGAATGGGTGACATCCTTGTGAAATTCCAGACCGAGAATCAGCTCAGCACCGATTAGGATTAGTTGGAACCTTGTGGGGGCCGGGAAACATTGTTCAATTTAGTTTGGCTATAATGAAATATTTCTTAGGGCACCTTTATGCCTAAATAAAGAAAACATGTAAATCTCTCCACAGACTTTAGCAGAGACCAATCTGGCACACATCAGAACTAGGAGATGTCAGCGATTGACCACCTCAGGAGACTGGCTTTCTGTGAAGCGTAAGCCTCAGGTCTATGATCAGGTTTTTTTGACCTGTCATGCAGACACAACTGAAGTAGACGAGTGCTGTGTGACAGTATCTCTCAGCCTCTAGGCTAATTTATCACTCATTTCTACACATTTGCCCTAAAGATAACAAGAAGACTCCCTGCTGAGCCCGAGTGTGTGCAGTCAGGAGAAGCAGAGTGATTCTTCACTGACCACAATTGCCATGAGACCATCAAACCCAAGATGTGTCATCTTCCATGAATGCTTATGAGAAAAGTAAGAAAAGCCAAGTCAAATGTGGAAATTAGTATTTTCAAGTTAAAGGCAAGCATAGGAACATGGAAGGAAAGTCAATTCCATGCAACTCTTGGAACTCATTATGCACATTTCACTCTGAAGGGTCAGGATAGTGCAAATGGTTTCACACCACTTGCAAGGAGGCCTAATACTGAAAAACCACTAGCTTAAGATCAGAGAAGGTAATACTTGAATCTGAAGATCTTAAGCAATTTGTGTGAATAATCTCCACATCATTTGTGGGTGTGTTGAATGTATGCATATACATAATTTCTTCGGAAGCAATAATCATTGACAATAAAATGCCAACCGGGACTTAGGAAGCATGAGATAACACGCCTCCACAGAAATTTCTCAACATATGGACTAGCAAAACAGCAGCTGTGGACAGGCTTTTAATAGACCTAAAATCCTGCAGGAAGTCCCTAACACAAACAATCTTGCATTTAACCACCCTTCCCTAAAGAAGCTCACAGAACTCAGTATCCTGCGGAAAGGATGGGTAGAAGTAAAGTTGTAAACACCAGTTAGAATTTTCATTTCAAAATAATTTGTAAAGAATAGTAACCATAGGACTGGAGCAATGGGTCAACAGTTAGAAGCACGTCCTGCTCTTGTAGAAACCAGAGTTGAGTTCCCAGAACCTACATCCAATGGCTCACACTGTCTATAACTCCAGCTCCAAGGATTGATGCCATCTTCTGGCCTCCGACTGAATCTGCACACACACATGGTGCACATAGCCACATAGAGACACACATCTACACATAAAGGAAATTTTTAAATAAATAATAGTAGCCCTTTGGCATAAGATAGATCTCAGTAACAGAGCATTCATCTGCCATGCTTGGAGCCCTGTGTTCAATTCCTACACCAGAAGTTTGATCACACAAAGGACCAAAGAAGTGACAGACACCATGCTAACTAGGAATGAAGATGATGCCTGAGCATCTTCTAAAATCTCCAGACCTATCTTGTGGGGTAGATTTCCTCAGTTAATCCTAATGAGGCCTGAGACCTGTACACTACAATTGTCTCAACTTTCAGATAATTATCTTTATGGTCTGGAAAAGCAACTCTTATCTTTAACTCCCACAGAATCCTCTTTGTGCCATGGAAGACAGGTACTCTCTACCAGAGCCAGATGAGATTTACTATCATTCCTACACTCTTGGTAATCTGCGGTTTTCACATTCTCACGGGGAAGACAAAATGGGAGGACAGAAGACAAGTGGCCCCTGCGCTGATAACCACAGCACAGGAAGACAGATGAATTGGGATATGACAGGCTTGTCTCAATAACACCATCAGCCCACTTGGCCAGGATGGTCCTCTGCAGCAGAACTTCCTCACCCAATTCATGCCCAAAGCCAAAAGCTGGTGTACTAGTCCAGGTTCTCTAGAGTCACAGAACTTCTGGTAGTCTCTATGTAGTAAAGGAATTTATTGATGACTTACAGTTTGTAGTCCAGCTCCCAACAATCAACTCCCAACAACGGTCTGCAGCAGCTGTGAATGGAAGTCCAAGGATCCAGCAGTTGCTCAGTCCCACAAGGCAAGCAGGTGAAGCAGAGAGAGCCTTCCTTCTTCCAATGTCCTTATATGGGTCTCCAGCAAAAAGTGTGGCCCAGGTTAAAGGTGTATGCCACCACACCTTTAACCCCAGATGACCTTGCTTGAACTCATAGATCTTCCAGTCTTAATTTTCTAGGATTCATAGCCACTATGCCACCACACCTTTAATCCCAGATGATCTTGAACTCATAGAGCTTTCTATCTTAATCTTCTGGGATTCATAGCCACTATTCCTCAAGGTCTCCATGCCAAGATTCAGGTCGGAAACGTGTGTCTCTCAGCCTCCAGATTAGGGCCACAAGTGAGCCTTCTAATTCTGGATTGTAGTTCATTTCAGATATAGTCAAGGTGACATCCAGGAATAGCAGCTGGCATAGCGAGATTCAAAGCTAAGAATCCTGGTCCAGATTTCCTCTCTCCACCTCTGGACCATGTAGCTAATTCCATCAGAATCTCAGGATAAGACTCATTCAGAAAATAGGAGAGCTGTTTCTGTCCTTTCCCATCAGAGCATGTTGTCTTTCAGACCTTGTCTCAGTCAATGTTTCTACTGCTATGATAAAACACAATGACCAAAAAGTAAGTTGGGGAGTGAAGGGTTTATTTAGCTTATACTTCCACTTTGTAGTCTGTCATTAAAGGAATGCAGGACAAGAACTCAAACAGGGGAGGAACCTGGAGACTGGAGCTAATGCAAAGGTCACAGATGGGTACTGCTTATTGGCTTGCTCATCGTGGCTTGCTCACCATGACTTGCTCAGCCTGTTTTCTTATAGAACACAGGACCACCAGTCCAGGAACGGTATCACTCACAATGGACTAGGCACTCCCCCATCAATCACTAATTAAGAAAATGCCCTACATGCCTATAACTCAATCTTATGGGGGCATTTTTTTTCCATTGAGGTTCCCTCCTCTCAGATAACTTTAGCTTATGTCAAGTTGACATTAAACTATCAATACAGACCTGAAAACCCCCTACACCCAGTAACTCTATGGTCCATGCAACTGCCAGACAGAGGTAAACCTCAGCAAGTTCTCTCTTTAGATTATCTTTATAAACAAGTCCTGCAGTCAGATCTGAATCTTCTTGAAGGAATTACATCATGCCTATCATCCCTGGGAGACAAGGCCAGAGGGATTATGTTTCAAAGTTATACTTTTACAAACCATTTACACGATGAGTGTGGCCTCTTTTTAAATGTTTTAATTCCAGAGAAAAATATGATTCCATTATTTGAAAAGAATATCCTCTTTGTCGCTTTCGATTCCTTCTTTGGGTTCACTAACTCAGCAATGTAGTTTGTAAGGCCTTCAAACCCTTTTATACTTGACTGACCTTCAATGAAACCTAAATACAAAAGACTTTTTGGTGGGGTTTCCATGGATACGGAACAAAGCTTCCCTCCATTCAGAGGGTAAGAGGCAGAGCTGTGGGTTGCTCCTGCACTGATAATGAGAGCGATGTGGATCAGATCCAACTGCTGAAAAGACAGAGTATCTCTGCCCTCAGCCATATGGCAAACTCTGGCCATGGATGGCTAGTAAATGTCAGTGTCTCCATCTTTTCTCAATGAGTGCATTGAGAGGAGGGGAGGAAATGAGGGAGAGGAGGTAAGGGAGAAGAGGGAGGAGTAGCTTACCCAGTCCAGACTGGCAGAGACTCGGCCAGGAAGATGAGAGACCTGGGTGATGTGTGACAAAAAGCTCACAGCCAGAGCCTCCTCACTGCCAGGAGCTGAGCCTGCCCATGACCTGAACTGTTCACCCTCCCCTGGAAAGCTAGGGTGCACCAACTCTCAAATGCTATGGAGCTAAGCAAACCACATTAACTATACTGATGTTGAGAGCAAGCTATGCCTGCTCTTCCATAATGTCAGAACTCGTTGTTTTCCGGGCTGTGCCTTGCTCTGAAAGGCTCCACTTAACAAGCAAATTTTTTCTTCTAGTTTGAAGAGGAGTCTGACAGCAACCTTCTCAGTAGAACTACAGAACCACAGGCCACATGGAGCAAAATGATGACCCCCTCCTGGGAGTAAGGAGGCTGCTGCCCTATAAATTGATCTGGAGAACTGAGACTACAGGAGTACATGGGATGTTAAAATTACATCAAGGACTGAGCACCTTGGTCCATTCCTGTAATCCCAGCACTCAGAAGGCAGAGGCAGGTAGATATCTGTGAGTTCCAGGCCAGCCTCGTCTACAAAGAGAGTTCCGGGAGAGTCAGGGATGTTACATAGAGAAACCCTGTCTCAAAAAAACAAAAAACAAAAACAAAAACAAAAACAAAAAACAAACAAACAAACAAAAACAAAGACAAAAGCAAAAATCAAGGAAACTAAGCCCAATAACTTATCTATCACTTTGATAAAGGTGCCATTCCCTTGTCTAGACCTCATACAGTGGTAGATACTTAGCATTGTGACAACAATGGCCCCACACCAACCTATCACCTGATAATTGTTGATGTGCCAAGGGCTGACAAACAGAAGAGACCTGTCACTGGGGCTGCAGCTTGCCCATCTGGACTTGAACCTACTGTTCTCTGATCTATACTGGGTTGGATTCATTTGTCCCTGCAGCTACCTCCATCTTCCCTCCCAAAATGAGGCTTTTCAATGCAGACTCTGTTAACATCTCTAACCTGCTTCTGAAACCTTGTGAACTCCAGGCTAGATCTGTTTAACTTGTATTCGTAGAAACCACACATATGCAGATGTCTAAGTAGACGTACGGTGTGCTGTGTGACACTAGAGTTAATATTAGTAATTAAGCTTTTCAATAAAAAGCTAGAGGTGGAGGTGTATGTCCTTAGTCCAAGTACTTGGGGGGCAGAACCATGCAGATCTCTGTGAATTTGAGGCTAGCCTTGTCTACATAGTGAGTTCTAGGCATGGTAAAGCTACATAGTGAGGCCTTTTTTATAAAACAAAAATCAAGCAAGACTGAGATAAAAGAACTTCTATTTACCCCAGCCAGATTACAAAGACAGGAGGAGTTACCTGGTAAATTACAGACATTGAAAGGGTTGAAACTTAAGAATTTTTTGTTCAATAAATTCTGGCATTATGGAAAGACACATATCTGTTTATGTTTGTTGGTAGAGCATGGCCATAGGAGATTGTTATTTTTACTCTTAAACCACCTGGTCCCAATACATGTCTGTCCTTGAGTATATTTCATCCTACAAATAAGCCTTCTACACAGACCAGGGGTTCTGAGTCCCCAATCCCAGCCCAATAGCTAGCAAGCTTTTAATGATGGCAATAATGTAAATGAACCACATGAAGCAATATGCACTTGGTATGAATGAAAAACTAGTATTGGGTTTTTTTAATAAGGAAACTATGTGTTAGATCATTTAAATCAAACTCAAGAGTGGTAGTTGCTTTATTGGAATGCACATCCCTGGCCAGAGAGCCATTTTCAAACCATCTTCACACCCACTTTCCTAAGCAAAACTTGGAGGGTTCAGGGGTCCAACACAAAAGTCTTCAATGGCATCTATACTCAGGTAGGTGCAGAATTTTGGGGTCAGGGAAATTAAATATCAACTGTATTTGAGCTTCTGCATAATTAGAAAAGCCAACGAAGGGAACTAAAGAACCCTGATGGGAACTAAAGAATGTTTTCTCTGCTGAATGCTGGGGTAGAACTGACAGAAACGCAGCTCATCGTGTTGAAGCAACTGAGAAAAACACATTGAAGAGAAAGAAAACAACATCAAACATAGCTGGGACTTGGGGGAAGAGAAGCAGCTTATTTTCCTATCACACCATATTGGATAGCAGAGGAGAATGGCGTCATTATTTTATTATTTATAACTGCTGGGACTTAGCCATATGAGACTTGGCGGAGGTAATCCGGATGGCGGGCCACTTGTTCTATGCTTTTTATCATTAGTCACCCCTGCAGCCAAACACCAAAGCTATGAGAAGGCAGAATCCAAGCTCACAATCGCTGGGAGTGAGCTCGGAGGACTTCCTGCTAGATCTGACAGCTCATGTGCACCACGGGGCCAGAGGTGATATAAACACCCACATCATGACGTCAAAGTGGACAAGGGCACCGGAAGTCATCTGGTTCTACCCCACATGTTCCAGGTGATGTGGGGCTATGAGCCTCTGTCCTGGCCTCGTCACTCCCCTCCGTGCATGATTTTAGGGGGTAATCCAGATGTTTCTCTTGTGTTTCCTCATTTGAAAACCTCTATCCTCACCCTTTCCCTGATCTTCGCCATCACCAACAGAAACGTGACCTGTGATCACTAATCTGGTTTTCAATTTGAAATTTCAATTGAATCTGGGACCAACTAAGAACACACCTCCATGCAGATCTATGGAGATATTTCTTGGAAGAATTAACTAAAGGGGAAAGACCCTCCACTAGAATAGGTGGCACCTTCTGTCTGGAGTCTACATATAAAGAGGTCTGAGGGACAAAAATACTGCTTTTGCCTGCCAGCCTTTGCTCCCTGATTGTGAATGAACCTGCTCTGTTGCTGCTTCTGTTTGTTTGTTTGTTTGTTTTTGCTGCTTCTGTGACGACACAACGACGACGACGACGACGACGACGACGACGACGACGACGACGACGACGACGACGGTGGTGGTGGTGGTGGTGATGGTGGTGGTGGTGGTGGTGGTGGTGGTGGTGGTGGTGGTGGTGGTAGTGATGATGGTGATGATGATGATGATGATGATGATGATGATGATGATGATGATGATGATG
>JADRCD010180527.1:0-10119 GCA_019843815.1 Montemys delectorum
TTTAAAAAATTATTACTCAATTAAGATATATATATATATATATATATTATGTGTATATACATATATATGTAATATATATTTTCTTTATTTTTTTGAAAGAATCAGTCCTGTGTCTTTATTAAAGAGGGTTGGAAAGGGACCACACCTGGCAACCAAGGAGTGAGGTACCAGCCAGGAAAGTGGGATGGACTCAGGATCTTGGGATTCAAGGGAAGACTGATGGCCTGGAAGGGCCCAAGGAGACCTGTCCTGGGAGCGGCTGAGAAAGTGCCTAAGGGAAAGCTTTAGGCACTACAGCCACAAGCTGGTTCTGCAGGCCAAGGGGCTGAGGCTGTGGATTCAACATAGGTGGGGGTGGTCTGGAATCACTCTGAGGCCACCTTGGCTTGTCTACCTAGATAATCCACTGGTCCTGATCCTGTTCGTTGCCTTCCATGTCCACCTGAAGAGGAGGCTGGGTGTGGATGGGGAGGAGCCTCAGCCAACCTCAGCCCAGATCCTGCCCCTGGGTACAACCAGGGTGTCTGTATGCCTTGGTCATCGATTAGATCAGGGGCAGGAGCCTAGGAGCAAAGGCACTCCCCTACACCCTGCCTACCCCATTGACCTCTCCATCATCAGGTGACTCGTTATAGTCATTCATCTCATCCATGTCCTGCATGTTCTCATCATCTTCTGAATCCTCTTCACTGTTCTCATCATCTTCATCAACTTCTTCTTCCTCGTCATCGTAGTGCGCTGAGGCTGGCTTGCCAATAGGTACCCGGTTGTCGTCTTTCTCTGTGATACTTTGGAGCCAGGCCTGCTGCTATTGCTCCTGCTGCTGCAGTTCTGTTTCCTTCACACAGGGTCGATCCAGATTAAACCACAATGTCTCAGTCACAAGAGGGAAGGGTGAAGGGGACAAGGTGGACATGGCTCCTAAGCTGAGTTTGAGTCCTGGCTCCATCACTTACTAGCTCTTAGCTCTTCGACTTTGGCCAATACACTTAACCTCTCTGGGCCTCAGTTTCCTCATCGCGCCAAAAGCCGGCGGCCGGCGGCGATCCGGAAGCGCTTCCCCCTGTAATGTGTATTTTCAAATGCAGAGCAAAGGGTCTGTCTACGAATGGTATAGAACAAAATTGTTGAGAGAGAGTCTTTTTCTGCTAGGCCCAGTCCGTTCCTGTGCTAAGTACTTCTGTCTTCCTAAATTGCCATCTTACAAACAATCATAAATCAGGTAATACAGTTTGTTGAGCCAAGTTGGTAGTTTAAAAAGAGCCAGATTCAGATGGCTAAAAGATTCAAGAGACCTGAGCGAAAATTCCAGAAGATTGCCATTGCCACAACAATGACAAGGTTCACTGGCTTCTTTGTGAAACTGACCATGTCTCCATTAAATAGAATTACTGTGGGTGGTTGAAAACTTTCTCATCTTGAAAACCAGGGAAGAAGCAAGGAAAGGCATGAGAAGTTTGTGAAATAAAAGTGTATCTATAATAATAATATAATACAATGTAATAAAATTGTGTTTTTTCCTTTCTTCTAAAATAATTTCAAAGGAAACATTTTTTCAGTTCTGTTTTATAAATAAGTAAATATCAAGTTTATAAAGCGAGCTTGCTTACCTACATTTAAATGCAAACATGGAATCTGAACTCTGAAATCTACTTATTCATAGGAACTACTCTAATGTTGGTGAACACAAAGAGTGTACAGTCCTAAGGAACAAGGAACAAAGACAGTCCTACCATAATTATTTTTATATGGGTATTGTTTATTGTTTTTATAGGACCTTTGTCTCTTAGAGAAACAGTGTTATGTGTTTTCAGATACTACGATTTGTGACAATAAAAACAGTTTCTGTTCTCATAGGTCTGTAGTGGACAGATTCATATCCAACACACTTCAGGATTTGGTACATAAAAGAAGGGTAGAAATAGAATCATAGTAGTTTAAAAGCTACTGTGATTTTTAGAGCACATGGGACGTGTACTAAGAAGTCATCCACTGTTGGTGCTATAGTGTATCACCACTGTGTTTCTATCCTCCAACCACTAGGGCAGAGCAATAAAAAACATAGACAAGGAAGTAGAAATCGAGATGAAAGGAGAGAGAAAAGCATCTAGGTGTCTTTTTTATTCATTTATTAATTGATTTACAACCCAAATGCTGTTCCCCATCCAAGTGCCCTACATAGTCCTTTCCCCATGCCCCCTCCACTTCTCCTCTCTTTACCGTGAAATTTTACTTAGCTATACTGATTATTAAAGGTCAGCCTGTTTAAGGTATTTCTCTGAAGATTACCTGGCAGCCCAGTGTCTCAAATGTATCCATACAGAGCTAGAGGAGGTAAGTGAGGAAGAACAGTGAATTTTATATAAAGAAATATTCATAATCTAGATTGGCACCAAAGGAAAGACTATATTGGGAGACCTTACAATCATGGAAATTATCTCTAGTACCAACAGAGGTCAGAATTCAGAAAAACTAAACTAAACCTTTGGTGTTTGCTTGATAAACTACATTCTGCCAGGGATCTGCTGATGTCACATGTAATATTTCTTCTAATCTCACAAGGTTTTGATTTCAACTATCATTCTCCTGATTGCACAATCTCCAGGATACTTCAGAAATAGTGGCCATTTTGTTGAAATTGTCCATAGTGAGAGATTGAATGTTTAGATATTTTTTAGAACTTCCTTGAGAATCATTTTGGGGTCCTGTTTTATGATTGAGAATGTGCCATATTCTGATGACGGAATATGTCTTGCAGTTACTCTGTAAAATCTATCAATATCATGTTAGTTGGATTATAATAATTGTTTAATTTCAATATTGATTTGTTGACTTTCTTTGCCTATATCATGAACACAATTTCGTTTTTCCTTTTTGTTAAAAAAATTATTATTCTCTTATACAATACATCCCAACTGAAGTCTTCTCTCTTTTCCCTGCAAGTTCCCCTCCACCTCCCTTTCACCTGATCCACTGCTCCCTTCCGAAAAAAGCAGATCTTCCAGTGAAATTAACCAAACTTGACATAACGATCTATAAGACTAGGCATATACCCTTATATCAAGGCTTCATGAGGCAGCTCAGCAAAAGAAAAAAGAGCCCATCAACAGGAAAAGAAAGACACCCTCTCTCTTAGGAGACCCCAGGCTAAACAACAGCATGCGCGCAGAGGGCCTAGCCCAGACCCATGCAGGCTAAACGATTGTTGTGTCCTTCTCTTTGAGCCCCTATGAGCCCCTATGAGCCCTGCTTAGTTGATACTGTGAGCCCTGTTCTCATGGTGTCCACAGCCTGTCCGGTTCCTACAGTCCTTCCTCCCCTTCTTCTTCAGGGTTCCCTGAGCTCCATCTAGCATTTGGCTGTGGGTCTCTATGTTCTCTTCAGCTGCTGGAGGAAGCCTCTCTGATGATGATGGGCTAAACACAACATATTAGAAGAGTGGAGAAGCATTGGGAATCATTTCATTGACTTTTCCCCCAGTTGTATTTGGTTCAGTCATAGGTCACTGAGCCTTCCAGCTTACAGATCCTGGCAATCTAGGCAGTGTCAGGCACAGACTCCCCTCTCATGGCATGGGCCTCACGTTAGACCAGTCATTGGTTGACCATTCCCACAAGCTCCAAGCCACCACTGCCCCAGCACATCTTAGAGGCAGGTCAGGTTGTAGGTCACAGGTTTTGTGGCTGCTGGAAGACTAACCTGGTTCCAGAAGATGGCTGATTCAGGCTCCATATCCTCTATTACTAGGAGTCCTTGCTGGTGTCACCCTCATAGGTTCCAGAAAGTTTCCACTGTATTAGATTAACATATTGCCCCCCCTAAATTCCTACTTATTCCAGTTGTTTCTCCCTGTACTCCTCTATCCTTCCCTTCATTTCTCTCCACAGTAATCCTTCCTGTTCCCATGCCCATCTGCTCCTACTATACCAACAAAATCTATTCTATTTCCCCTTCCAGTGAGATCCACAAATCCTGACAACCCCACCAGATAAGGCCTCTTTACCTAACTTTTTGAGTCTCTAGACTGATTGTGTTGTAGTGTGATTATCATTTACTTAACTAATACCCTTAACTCATAAGTGAATAGATACTATGTTGAGGGACACACCTATTTTAAACATAGTGTTAGGTATGATTTAGAAGATCATGTACCCAATATAAGCAAGATTTATCCACCTTGTCAGATTGACAAAAGGCTTTAATGTTTCTTCCCAGATAAAAGGAAGTCATGAATTTCAAAGGCGTAAGGCCTTGACCACTTCACCCAACCCTGTCTGCTCATCTATTACCTGTGTGAGCTTGAGGACTGATTGTTCTAAGGGGTTGATGGGGCTGAAGGCAGTAGGTGGCTTTGCATGAGCACCTTGGGAGGAACTTTTCTAATGGTGGGTGCAATTAGATATATCAATTGATTTGCACTCTGCCAATGAACCAGGGACAGATGGTCACCAAGATTTAGGGGCATACGGTAGCTTCTGAGAGTATGAGGAGAGACTCAGCTCCAGAGTATCCTCTTTCGACAATTCTTTGAGGGCCTCTGTATGATAGAGATGATGAAAGGCTACTTCCATGGGGCCAAACTCTGGAACTAATCCGTGGATCAGTGGATGGGGTTATTCTACCCCGGCCTCTTATCACATTCTAATTTCCTGGCTCTTTGCAACCATAAGGCAAAAGAAAAATGCTAGCCTGAAATATGGAAAATGCAGAGGAAGTCAGTTTGCTCTTTGAAAGCTATCTTGTTGCAGTAATAATTAGACTCTGGTTTTAAAAAAATTTAAAGAGCTAGTTTTTTCCTTTGAATACCTTTAACTGCTTAACACATTATACTCAGTTTGTATTTTTTTTTTTTTTTTTTGTATTTTTGGGTGAATTTAAAGACTCATTTACCTCATAGGTCTTTTTTTTATTGGATATTTTCTTTATTTACATGTCATGTTTCCCAGTTTCTCCTCAAAAACAAAACAAAAAACAAGAACAAATCCCTGTTCCTCTCCCTGCTCACCACCCTACCCTCTCCCACTTATTGGCCCTGGCATTCCCCTACACTGGGACACAGAACCTTCACAGGGCCAAGGGCCTCTCCTCCCATTGATGACTGACTTGGCCATCCTCTACTATACACAGGCTGCCAGAGCAATCAGTTCCACCATGTATACTCCTTGTTTGGTGGTTGAGTCCCTGGGAGTTCTGAGGGTACTAGTTAGCTCATATTGTTGTTCATCCTAAGGGGCTACAAACCTTTCAGCTTCTTCAGTCCTTTTTCTATCTCCTTCACTGGGGGACCCTGTACTCAGTTCAATGGATGGCTGTGAGCCTCTACTTCTGTATTAGTTGTGTACTGTCAGAGCCTCTCAGGAGAAAGCTATATCAGGCTGGATTGTCCTTCCTTCAGTCTCTGCTCCATAGTTAGTCTCTGCAACTCCTTCCATGGGTATTTTGTTCCCCCTTTTAAGAAGGAATCAAGTGTCCAGATTTTGGTCTTCCTTCTTCTTGAGTTTCTTGTGGTTGTGGATTGTACTTCGTGTATTCCAAACTTCTAGGCTAATATCCACTTATCAGAGTGCATACCATGTGTGTTCTTTTGTGATTGGGTTACCTCACTCAGGATGATATTGTCCAGATCCATCCATTTCCCTAAGAATTTCATAAATTCATTGTTTTTAATAGCTGAGTAGTACTCCATTGTGTAGATGTACCACAATTTCTGTATCCCTTCCTCTGTTGAGGGACACCTGGGTTGTTTCCAGTTTCTGGATATTATAAATAAGGCTGCTATGAACATAGTGGAGCATGTGCCCTTATTACATGTTGGAGCATCTTCTGGGTATATGCCCAGGAGTGGTGTAGCTGGGTCCTCTGGTATAACTATGTCTAATTTCCGGAGGAACTGCTGAACTGAATTCCAGAGTGGTTGTACCAGCTTGCAATCCCACCAGCAATGAAGGAGTGTTCCTTTTTCTCCACAACCTCTCCAGCATCTGCTGTCACCTGAGTCTTTTATCCTAGCTATTCTGACTGTTGTGAGGTGGAATCTCAGCGTTGTTTTGATTTGCATTTCCATGATGACTAAGGATGTTGAACATTTCTTTAGGTGCATCTCAGCCATTTGGTATTCATCAGTTGAGAATTCTTTGTTTAGCTCTGTACCCCACTTTTTAATAGGATAATTTGGTTCTCTGGAGTCTAACTTCTTGAGTTCTTTGTATACATTGAATATTAGCCCAATATCAGATATAGGATTGGTAAAGATCTTTTCCCAATTTGTTGGTTGTCATTTTGTTGTATTGACACTGTCTTTTGCCTTACAGAAGCTTTGCAACTTTATGAGGTCCTATTTGTCAATTCTTGATCTTAGAGCATAAACTATTAGTGGTCTGTTCAGGAAAATTTCCCTTGTGCCTATGTGCTCAAGACTCTTCCCCACTTTCTTTTCTATTAGTTTCTGTATCTGGTTTTATGTGGAGGTCGTTGATCCACTTGGACTTGAGCTTTGTACAAGGAGATATGAATGGATCGATTTGCATTCTTCTACATGCTAACCACCAGTCAAGCCAGCACCACTTGTTGAAAATGCTGTCTTTTTTCCACTAGATGGTTTTAGCTCCTTTGTCAAAGATCAAGTGACCATAGGTTTGTGGGTACATTTCTGGCTCTTCAGTTCTGTTCCATTTATCTACCTGCCTGTCACTGTACCAATACCATGTAGTTTTTATCACAATTGTTCTGTAGTACAGCTTAAGGTCCGGGATGGGTGATTCAACCAGAGTTTCCTTTATTGTTGAGAATAGTTTTCCCTACCCTAGGTTTTTTGTTATTCCAGATGAATTTGCAAATTGCTCTTTCTAAGTCTGAGAACAATTGAGTTGAAATTTTGATGGGGATTGCATTGAATCTGTAGATTGCCTTCAGCAAGATGGCCATTTTTACTATATTAATCCTATCAATCCATGAGCATGGGAGATCTTTACATTTTCTGAGATCTTCTTCAATTTCCTTCTTCAGAGACTTGAAGTTCTTGTCAAACGGATCTTTTACTTGCTTAGTTAGAGTTACACCAAGGTATTTTGTATTATTTGTAACTATTGTGAAGGGTGTTGTTTCCCTAATTTCTTTCTCTGCCTGTTTATCCTTTGTGTAGAGGAAGGCCACTGATTTGCTTGAGTTAATCTTATATCTAGCTACATTGCTGAAGTTGTTTATCAGGTTTAGGACTTTCTGGTGGAATTTTTGTGGTCACTTAAGTATACTATCATACCATCAACAAATAGTGATAATTTGACTTCTTCCTTTCCAATTCGTATCCCTTTGATCTCCTTTTGTTGTCTAATTGCTCTGGCTAGGACTTCAAGTACAATATTGAATTGGTAGGGAGAGAATGGGCAGCCTTGCCTGGTCCCTGATTTTAGTGGGATTGCTTCAAGTTTCTCTCCATTTAGTTTGATGTTGGCTACTGGTTTTCTGCATATTGCTTTTACTCTGTTTAAATATGAGCCTTGAATTCCTGATCTTTCTAAGACTTTTATCATAAAGGGATGTTGGATTTTGTCAAATGCTTTCTAAGCATCTAATGAGATGATCATATTTTTTTTTGAGTTTGTTTATATAGTGAATTTTGTTGATGGATTTCCGTATATTGAACTATCTCTGCATCCCTGGGATGAAGCCTACTTGATCATGGTGGATGATCGTTTTGATGTATTCTTTGATTCAATTTGCAAGAATTTTATTGAGTATTTTTGCATCGATATTCATAAGGGAAATTGGTCTGAAGTTTTCTTTCTTTGTTAGGTCTTTGTGTGGTTTAGGTATAAGAGTAATTGTGGCTTCCTAGAATGAATTGGGTAGAGTACCTTCTGTTTCTATTTTGTGGAATAGTTTGAGGAATATTGGTATTAGGTCTTCTTTGAAGGTTTGATAAAACTATGCACTAAACACATCTGGTCCTGGGCTTTTTTTTTTTTTTTTTTTGTTGGGAGACTATTAATGACTGTTTCTATTTCATTAACAGATATGGGACTGTTTAGATCATTGATATGATCTTAACTTTGGTACCGGGTATCTGTCAAGAAAATTATCCATTTCATCAAGGTTTTCCAGTTTTTTTTTGAGTATAGGCTTTTGTAGTAGGCTCTCATTATTTTTTGAATTTCCTTAGTGTCTGTTGTTATGTCTCCCTTTTCATTTCTGATCTTGTTTATTAGGATACTGTCTCTGTGCCCTTTAGTTAGTCTGGCTAAGGATTTATCTATTTTGTTGATTTTCTTAAAGAACCAGCTCCTGGTTTGGTTGATTCTTTGTATAATTCTTTTTGTTTCTATTTGGTTGATTTCAGCCCTGAGTTTGATTATTCCCTGCCTTTGACTCCTCTTGGGTGAATTTGCTTCTTTTTGTTCTAGAGCTTTCGGATGTGCTGTCAAATTGCTAGTGTATGCTCTCTCCAGTTTCTTTTTGGAGGCACTTAAAGCTATTAGTTTTCTTCTGAGGACTGCTTTCATTGTGTCCCATACATTTGGGTATGTTGTGGCTTCATTTTCATTAAACTCTAGAAAGTCTTTAATTTCTTTCTTCCTTTCTTCCTTGACCAAGTTATCATTGAGTAGAGTGTTGTTAAGCTTCCATGTGTATGTGGGCATTCTATTGTTTATATTGTTATTGACGAACAGCTTTAGTCCATGGTGATCTGATAGGATAAAAGGATTATTTCAATCTTCTTGTATCTGTTGAGACCTGATTTATGACCAATTATATGGTCAATTTTGGAGAAGGTACTTTTAGGTGCTTAGAAGGTATATCCTTTTGTTTTAGGATAAAAAGTTCTATAGATATCTGTTAAATCCATCCGTTACATAAGTTCTGTTAGTCTCACTATGTCTTTTGTTTAGTTTCTGTTTCCATGATCTGTCGATTGCAGAGATTGGGGGTTGAAATCTCCCACTATTACTGTGTGCAGTACAATGTGTGCTTTGAGCCTTAGTAAAGTTTCTTTTATGAATGTAGATGCCCTTTCATTTGGAGTTCAGAATTGAGAGTTTATCTTGGTAGATCATACCTTTGATGAGTATGATGTGTCCCTCCTTATCTTTTTTGATCACTTTAGGGTGAAAGTAGATTTTATTCGATATTAGAATGGCTATTCCAGCTTTTTTTTCCTTGGGACCATTGGCTTGGAAAATTGCTTTCCAGCCTTTTGTTCTGAGGTAATGTCTGTCTGTATCACTGAGGTGGGTTTCCGGTATGCAACAAAATGTTGGGTTCTGTTTATGTACCCAATCTGATAGTCTATGTCTTTTTATTGGGGAATTGAGTGCATTGATATTAATAGATACTAAGGAAAAATAATTGTTGCTTCCTCTTATTTTTGTTGTTAGAGTTGGAATTCTGTTCATGTGGCTATCTTCTTTTAGTTTTGTTTTAAGATTACGTTTTTGCTTTTTGAGGGATGTAGTTCCCTTCCTTGTGTTGGAGTTTTCTATTTATTACCCTTTGAAGGGCTGGATTTGTGGAAATATATTGTGTGAATTTGGTTTTGTCATAGAATACTTTGGTTTCTCCATCTATGGTAATTGAGAGTTTTGCTGGGTATAGTAGTCTGGGCTGACATTTGTGTTCTCTTAGGGTCTGTATGAAATCTGCCCAGGATCTTCTAGCTTTCATAGTCTCTGGTGAGAAGTCTGGTGTAATTCTGATAGGCTTGCCTTTATATGTTACTTGACCTTTTTCCCTTACTGCTTTTAGTATTCTTCTTTGTTTAGTGCATTTGGTGTTTTGACTATTATGTGGTGGGAGGAATTTCTTTTCTGGTCCAGTCTATTTGGAGTTCTATAGGCTTCTTGTATGTTCATGGGCATCTCTTTTTTTTAGGTTAGGGAAATTTTCTTCTAGAATTTTGTTGAAGATATTTACTGGCCCTTTAAGTTGGAAGTCTTCACTTTATTCTATACCTATTATCCTTAGGTTTGAAATCCCATTGTGCTGGGCGGTGGTGGTACACGCCTTTAGTCCCAGCACTTGGGAAGCAGAGGCAGGTGGATTTCTGAGTTCAAGGCCAGCCTGGTCTACAGAGTGAGTTCCAGGACAGCCAGGGCTACACAGAGAAACCTTGTCTCAAAAAACCAA
>JADRCD010180528.1:0-13610 GCA_019843815.1 Montemys delectorum
CTTGACCTTTTTCCCTTACTGCTTTTAAAATTCTTTCTTTGTTTAGTACATTTGTTGTTTTGATTACTATGTGTTGGAGGGATTTCTCTTCTGGTCTAGTCTACTTGGGGTTCTGTAGGCTACTTGTATGTTTATGGGCATCTCTTTCTTTAGGTTAGGGAAGTTTTCTTCTATAATTTTGTTGAAGATATTTACTGGCCCTTTAATTTGGAGGTCTTCCCTCTCTTCTATACCTATTATCCTTAGGTTTGGTCTTCTCATTGCATCCTGGATTTCCTGGATGTTTTGGGTTAAGAGCTTTTTGCATTTTGCATTTTCTTTGACTGTTCTGTCAATGTTGTCCATGTTATCTTTTGCCCCTGAGATTCTCTCTTCTGTCTCTTGTATTCTGCTGGTGATGCTTGCATCTATGTTTCCTGACTTCTTTCCTAAGTTTTCTAACTCCAGAGTTGTCTCTTTTTGTCATTTATTGTTTGTTTCTACTTCCATTTTTAGGTCCTGGATGGTTTTACTCAATTCCTTCACTTGTTTGTGTTTTCCTGCAATTCCTTAAGGGATTTTTGAGTTTGCTCTTTAAGGGCTTCTACTTGTTTACTTGTGATCTCCTGTAATTCTTTATGGGATTTTTTTTTTTTTGTTTCCTCTTTAAGGGCTTGTACCTCTTTACCTGTGTTCTCCTGTATTTCTTTAATGGAGTTATTCATGTCCTTCTTAAGTTCCTCTATCAGCATTGTCAAATATGATTTTAGATCCAAATCTTGCTTTTCTGGTGTTTTAGGAAATCCAGGACTTGCTGCAGTGGGAGTACTAGGTTCTGGTGAAGCCAAGCAGTCTTGGTTCCTGTTGGTTAGATTCTTGCATTTGCCTTTTGCCATCTCTTGATCTCTGGTATTAGATGTTCTTGGTGTCTCTGAGTAGAGTTTGTCTTGTCCCTTCGACTCTCCTGCGACTCGTGGGGCCTGTGCATCCTGGCTGGTCCCGCCTTAGAAAGTTTTAACTCACAGTCTTAAACATCTCAGATCAGTCTATAAAGAAGGACTGTGTCCAAGACTTCATTATCTCTGGTGTTAGTTGGTCTTGCTATGTCTGACTGAAGCTTGTCTCTCCTGTGGGCCTGTGAGCCTGTGATCTAAGGTGTATCAGCACTCCTAGGGAGACCCTCTCTCTCCATGTGGGATTTGGGTATGAAGGGCTGTTGGGCAGCCTTAGCTCTGGAGTGCAGATGGAGACAGGAATGATCCTGCCCATGGCTGCTCTGTGGTTTCCATGCTCTGTGTGCTCCTGGTGGATCTCTCTTTGGACGGTTTTTGATGCAAAATTGGTGATCTCACCTGGGCACTCAGGAATGAGAGTGCTTCTTCGAGACCAGCTCTCTCCTGGTGGGACTTAGGTGCACAATACTGTTGGACAGCCTTAGCTCTGGCGTACAGATGGAGATAAAAAGGATCCTGTTCCTGGCTGCTCTGCTGTTCCTGTGCCCTGTGTGCTCCTGTCAGGTCCCTCTTTTTGACAGCACCAGTTTTATAAAGGCAGCTACTTCTGAGGGAGATTCTGTTCATAGGCTTCCCTTTGGTTCTATCCTGTTGATCAACATTACATTGAAGGAGACCCTTTCCCACTCAGTTCTCTCACTCACTCACATATTAGTGCTCACTAATAACTTCACCAAAGACCCACACAGTGCCACTCGTCTACTCCAGTAAAGTCTGCAGTATCAGGGTTGAAAGAGTGAGTTCCTGGACAGCCAGGGCTACACAGAGAAACCCTGTCTCGAAAAAAACAAAACAAACAAACAAAACCCAACCCAAACCAAACAACAACAAAGAAAATGAAAGAAAGAAAGCCTGATCATGGACGAGGCATTATGACTTCAAAGGGAGTTTGTGCCTCCTGGGTATTCAGACGGGTTCCAGATTAGTCTTTCTAATCATCAACACGCCTTCTTATTCAGGCATAAAGGTACTCCAAAAAATGATTTGTAAATGGCTAAAACTTAAGATTGGGCATTGTTCCCTGGCCAGCACAGCATTCCAATATATCCTAATTTATTACCAAGCTGCCTTATCAGACAGGGTGTCCTTAGAGTTAGCAACAGAGGTCAGGCACTATTGCTTACTGTAAACATAGTTAGAATTCTCAGGGCAGTCCCACAGAAGACAGAACTGTTTTATATACCAGAGAGTAATTGAAGGACTTCCCTCACTTAAGGGCATTTCCAGGAACTGCTAGATTGGGACTTTCTGGTGCTTGCCTCCATCAGACCCAGAGAATTAGCTCAAGATTGTCAAAATAGGCCCAGTGGGAAGGGCACCACTGCTCTTCCACTTCACACCTGGATGCCTGATCTTACCGACCTTGATGTGACCATGACTTGCCTACTTGACTTCTGTCTTGCCATCTGATCTTACTGACCTTGATGTGGCCCTCACCTGCCTATGTGACTTTTGTCATCTGCCCTGTTTTCTATATACTATATATGCCTGGTTTTCACTTTGTGCATAGACTTAGATTTAGACTTATATAAAGACTTTTTGATTGTTTGTTTTGTATTTAGTAGAGATTAAAATCTTGGCTCTTTCTGTGGTACAAGCCCAAAATAAGAATAATTTGTATGTTTCACAAACAAGCTGAAAATATATATAGATCATACAATATTGGACCTATTTCTCCAATTACCAAATTAGAGAGATGATTGGATGACAATCAACAAATTTCTAATTCCTCATATTTTTGGATTTCAATTGCTTAGGATATGTTGGTAATATAATTTTCATATTAAGATATTAAGAAAAGGTAATTGTCACTTCCTGTTGTTTTTGTTGTAAGAGGTGGAATTAGATTTGTGTGGATTTGTTGAAAAATTACTTTCTTGCTTCTTCTGTGGTGTAGTTTTGCTCCTTATGTTGATGTTTTCCATCTATTATCCTTTGTAGGGCTGGATTTGTGGAAAGATATTGTATAAATCTTGTTTTGTCATAGAATATCTAGTTTTCTCCATCTATGGTAATTGAGAGTTTTGCTGGGTATAGTAGCCTGGGCTGGTATTTGTGTTCTTGTAGGGTCTGTATGACATCTGCCCAGGATCTTCTAGCTTTCATAGTCTCTGGTGAGAAGTCCACCGTAATTCTGATAGGCCTGCTTTTATATGTTACTTGCTTTTTTTCCCTTACTGCTTTTAAAATTCTTTCTTTGTTTAGTGCATTTGGTGTTTTGATTATTATGTAATGAGAGGAATTTCTTTTCTGGTCCAGTCTATTTGGAATTCTGTAGGCTTCTTGTATGTTCATGGGCATCTCTTTCTTTAGGTTAGGGAAGTTTTCTTCTATAATTTTGTGGAAGATATTTACTGGCCCATTACATTGGGAGTGTTCACTCTCTTCTACACCTATTATCCTTAGGTTTGGTCTTCTCATTGTGTCCTGGATTTCCTGGATGTTTTGGGTTAGGAGCTTTTTGCTTTTTGCATTTTCTTTGACTGTTGTTTCAATGTTTTCTATGGTGTCTTCTGCTCCTGAGATTCTCTCTTCTATCTCTTGTATTCTATTGGTGATGCTTGCATCTATGACTCCTGATTTCTTTCCTAGGTTTTGTATCTCTAGCATTGTCTCTCTTTCTGGTTTCTTTATTGTTTCTATTTCCATTTTTAGGTTCTGGATGGTTTTGCTCATTTCCTTCACCTGTTTGATTGAGTTTTCCTGTAGTTCTTTAAGGGGTTTTTGTGTTTTCTCTTTAAGAGCTTCTAGCTCTTTTACCTGTGTTCTCCTGTATTTCTTTGAGGGTGCTATTTATGTCTTTCTTAAGGTCCTGTATCATCATCATGAGAAGTGATTTTAGATCTGCATCTTACATTTCCAATGTGATGATGTGTCCAGGACTTGCTATGGTGGGAGAATTGGGTTCTGATGATGCCAAGTAACCTTGGTTTGTGTTGTTTATTTTCTTACACTTGCCCCCTGCCATCTGGTTATCTCTAGTGCTACCTACTCTTGCTAAATCTGACTGGAGTCAGTCCTTCCTGTGATCCTGGTTGCATCAGAACTCCTCAGAATCAGGCAGTCTCTGTGACCCAGTGATTCTGGGATCCTGTTACCCTGGGCTTGATAGAGCACCTGGGAGTGCAGCAACTTCCTCTGGGTGTTTTGGGACTGGCTGTGGAGCCTGGGCCCAAAGTCTGCTCAGGACTCCAGCCCAGAGAGAATGGAAGGAACCAGAGCCACTCTGCTGGTGGAGTTCCTTTGTGCCTCATCCCACTGGACCCAGTTACTCCCAGTGGTGTTGGGTCCTCCTCACTTCTGATCCTGAGATTGTCAGAGCGCCTTGGAATGGAGCTTCCTCTGGGTGTTGTGGGACTGGCTGCAGAGCTTGTGCCCAAGGACCTCATGCAGTCCCCAGCACCCCCCCCCCCCACCAGAGCACTTAGGCTCAGGGTTTGCAGTGCTTATCTAGACGAGGTGGCTGCTTTAGACCCAGTGTATTTCAAGTGACTTCAGATGTATCTCAACTGCTGAGCTGCCAGAGTTTTCATTTCTCTTTTGCAATGACTGTAAAAGTCTGATACCATTTTTAAGAAATACATTCAGATCCTGCATTTCCATGTGTCATCTCTGCCATCATTTGTTTTCCTACACCTAGTCGACCTGACTTGGATCTTATTTCCCCTCGGGTTGAGGGACTCTCAGATTGGCTGGCCTGGGGCAACATAGAAGTGCAGTTTACCAGTTTTCTAGGTTTCTCTGAAGTCAAGTTGAGAAACAAGATCAAGTATCACATGACCCTAGAGGGATATATCAATGTGAAAGTGAGGAAGCAGGCTGAGGTACACTGAGTGTCCCCAAATCCTGTGTTGAATGCTCAATTCACCCTGCCTGTGACACTGCTGAGAAGTGATAGGTGTGGAGATTACTAATCTCCTTGATCCATGAGCCTATCAGTTTGCAACTAAATGGGTTAATAGAAGTCGAGCCTGACTTAGAAAAAGGAGGCTACTGGAGGTACGTTCTTGAAGGGAAGATCTTGTTCCCAACTTTTTGTCTCAGTCTTTTTGCTTCTTAGCTGCTGCAAGGTAAATAGCCACTCCTGTATACCCTTGCTTCACTATAGAATAGCAGCCACAGAACAAGTAAGCCATGAACTGCAAAGCATTACCAAAATGAGTGCTTCCTCCTTTAAGGCAATTTGTTCAGTTGTTATAACAGTGACAAAGAGCAACCAATACAGTATGTGTGAGTGGAAAGAGTGTATTCAAACCTATCTGAGGGTGATCATCCTGGGAGACAAACTTCTATTCACTTAGAATTTTGTTCTCTATAGGTCATCTGAAGTATCAGAAGGAAAAAGAATGGGTTGGCAGCCAGTCAGTTGTTATAATGACTGTTTTACACGAATAACCCAGGATGTGTCCTTGTGTTATTCATTTCAGGTAGTAATAGTAAGGGATGGCCTATGATGACTCTATGTATTATCTTCACAGCATCTGGGAGGCAGCAGAGCCACCCTTACCTGGTCAGAATGACTCAGTGTCTATGGCCTCATGCCTCATGGTTCCCCAGGCTAAGAGATCTTGTGCTCTCATCTCTATCTCTCTTTCTCTCTCTCCCTCTCATATTTCATATGCTTTATCACATGCATACTGGCAGAGATTAGAAGTAGAGACCTCTAACAGAAAGAATGAAAGAGCACAGTAAATCAAGAAGTGTCTTATGATAATAAAGAAGTCGTTATGATAATAAAGAAGATAGCGGGAGAGCAGAGTTGGGCCTGAGAACCCAAACTCAGCTTGACAGGGGAGTTAGTGCCATGATAAATTGTCATGTAGGCATAGAGAACAAACTAACATTTGAAACATAGACTCATGGGAATTAGTGGACTTTTAGTTTGAATTTCTGTTTCAAATGTAAAGGGCCGACATTGGTGAAACATTCCTGTGATCTGAACACTTGAGGGACAAAGGCAGGCAACATCATGGCTTTGAGGCTACCCGGGGTTATAAAGGGTATAAGGCCATGCTGGATACTTAGAGGGGCCTTGTCTTTGAACAGGGGAAAGAGAAGTGTAGGTATGAGTTAGTTGCAGTTCCTATGTATGAAAGTCTTTAAAAAACTAAAAATTTTCTTGTCCACAATTGTAACTAAAAGGAAAAAATAGATTCCTTTGCTTTATTAGCCCTTAAAAAAAAACAAGATGAAAGTTGCTAGAACAATGTTCAAAAGTAAATTTTATGCAGAGGAAGAAAAAGCAATCAACCAAAGGAAGGTGTATCACTGTGGAACACACTAAAAAAATAACATTTTTGAAAACCTAAAACTGGTTATTAGGGAGACAAAATGTCATAGAACTTGCTTGCATGGTCAGAATACCCTTCCCTTTTGCTTTTATGAGAAAAACATCACCTATTCTTGTTTTCACTTATACTTATTTCATTGTCCCCCTTCTTTTGTTTTTGTTTTTTATTTGTTTTTTTTGAGACAGAGTTTCTCCTATAGCCCTGGCTGTCCTGGAACTCACTGTGTAGACCAGGCTGGCCTCGAACTCAGAAATCTGCCTGCCTCTGCCTCCCAAGTGCTGGGATTAAAGGTGTGTGCCACCGCTGCCAGGCCTCATTGTCCCCTTTTTATGTGCGTATCTTACACACATGCACATATAACATAACCATGCATATGCAAACACATGTATGTGCAAACACATACACACATGCATGCACTGCACACACACACTGCAAGGTACATTATATTGGCAAATTACCATGTGCTTCTTAAGCTTACTGATGAAAAGGTCTTAGAAGGTAAGTAGGAATCCTGACCTAATGACCTTTTCAAACCCAAGCACGCTTGTCTCAAACATTTATCTCCAACGTTTCTTGTTTGGTGATTTGCAGGCCACCTAACTTGTGTCAGGGAGAGGAAAAACAGCAAGCAGAAGAAGGTTGTTAAGAGCAGGGAGACAGTGAGCCATCTCCCACGGAAGTTACTATTGCTTAAGCCAAGTTACAAAAGGCCTGTGGTGAGAACGGGAAGCTGGAAGCTCATCCACAGATGGACTGTTCTGGTCCGGCTGAGTCCTTCGGTCACGAGCTGTGTCACACTTATGTCTAGGCCGCTCAAGTCTGTTTCTGCTGTAGAGGGGAAGCCTCCATTTGAGGATGATGCTCCTTCACTTAGTCCTTTCCAGTCATCTCTGTTGGATGTCATAAGTGTCTGATCGGACAACGTTTTGTTACTGAGCAGCTATGTCTGTCTATCTGCCACTTGCCAGTTGACCTTTTACTTTTGCTTGGTGCATACTTAATATCCTCACTCATCTGAAACCAGAAATATAACTGTACGGAAAATTCCAAATACCCACACAGAAGGAAACATGTGACAATTACCAGAAAGTAGAAACTTTTGTGTGAAGATTATTATTACTGGTGGATCCTGTGCCATCATTTTGTACCAACACAGTAGGAAATCCATACTGCCTTGTATTATAAAATAGGGTATTCTTGTGTGTGGGATTATTTATCTATGTTAAGTATATTCGATGGTTTTGACTTGATTTGACAGGCCAGGTCAATCAAACCAATCAGACAAGCTTCTATACCACATCTAGTCTAATTACACTGTCAACGTTTAGCTGTTTTCTGATGATAAAGCATATTAATTGTTTGCTGCAAGGAACATAGAGTCCTTAGTTGCTCTTCTAGCATGTAAAATGTTGTTCACTTCCGTGCATATGCAAAGGGAAAGTTGGATTAAATTTTAAGCAAAGCAATTTATTTCCTTACTTAATGTAAGACTAGTACTAATGATTCTTGTAACAATTGTCATAAAGATGATTCATATTTTTCTATGTAGCTTTAAAATGCACCATCTAGCATAAGATAGAAGATTCTAGTTTAATTGCTAACATTTATCTTTTTGGGTCTCATTTTCCCCCTGGAGTAACATTTCTAGAAATGATAAAAAATAAATCATTACTTAAAAGATTGGGCTTTCAAAGTGGAGTTCAAGGTTGTTAAAAGTTTTTATGGAGGGAAAGCTATTAGCCCAGCTTATATTTTATTTTATCTGTTGGTCCACAGAGATAATTGAAGGGTTAATTGCCACATTGTCTTTACAATTTCAAAGTTTAGATTAAATTCAAATTACCAGTTGCTGTTTTAACTGTGTATAAATTTGCTTTAAATTTTATCCTTTGAGTCAGTGTATTCAACAAATAACTTCTTTGTTATTTTCCCTCTCCTTGTCCTGTTTTCTCTGACCTCCATTAACTTCCTTCTTGCTTCTTTCCCTTGTATTAAGAGATTGATGAGTGCAAAACGTGGTAGCCTAGTGGCAACTGTGTGCTCCTAGAAACAATGAAAAGATTTCCTAGATTAAACCATTTCTGAGAGTATCCTTGAGCAATATTTGATGGACAGATTGGCACTTGGAGGGAAGACATTATAAGTCAGCTGAAACTACATCGGCAAAACTGGCCCACAAGGACCAGTCACAAGAGCTGGCTTGGCCAGCAAGAATTGTGTACACACTGAAGGCCAGTTGCCCGAAGAGGAGATTTGCCTTTAGACAGGAACTCAAGGAGGGAAATACTAAACACATTGCTGCTCTGCATGACTTCTAGCTCTCACAAGGAAAGAGTGCATGGTGCAGAATCAAGGCATGATTCATGAGGAGCAGGGAGGCCTTTGGTTGTCAGAAAGGATGAATTCCTTAGAGAGAAACTAAGTGACTTTCAGTGCCTTCAACAGTGGAATTTGTTGGACCACAGGGGCTTGAGCAGACTGTGAGTGGGCTAATTTTGTTTGGTTGTTACTGTTGTTATTTTTTTTTTCTTTTTCCTTTGAGAGGGAGATTAGGGTTACTGTGGAATCAAAATGGGAGTGAAAATTCAGAGCCCATAGGAATCAAGACCACAAACTGTGATATCAAATTCACCTGAGTTCAAATCCTAGCTTCGGTCCTCACAAGTCATAGGACTTGGGGAAATTATTCACCAACCCCTTATCTATCTATCTATCTATCTATCTATCTATCTATCTATCTATCTATCTATCTATCTATTTAAATATTTATTTATTTTGCCTTAGTGCTATTATATTCAAAGTAGGAAAAAAAAATCTTTGGGCACACCTCATGATAATGAATAATGTTATCACATTTTAAAAAGATTATATAAATGAACTTCTCATGACACAAATAATAAATTCTAAGATAAAGAGTAAATGCATGGTGGTTAGTGTTTAAATAATACCCATAGGCTGAAGGTAGTAGTTGAAGGCATAAGTCTTCGTTTAATATCTCTGGTTTGACAAATTCATGCCCATGCTCTGTAAGATGTTAAATTTCTATCTAAAAGGAAAAGGACACTTAGATCCCAAGCAGTACAATCATAGCAAAATTATCTCCCCAAGAGTCTTGACAACAAATATTTAGGGTTAAAGTCTACATGCACACATAAACTCTACACAGGACCAACACAACAGCTGAAATGGAGATTGGCACTGTCAGAGAGGTTGCTACCTGGGTTTGGCTCATCAATGAATTGTAATTTTAGTGGGTAGCAACTAGGGATCCAGATATATGAGTCTCATTCGATCCTTGCGTCTGTAATGCACACTTCTATTTGGAGAGTCTAAACGTATAGAAGAACGTAGACATGTCAGAGTACTGCAAGTTAAGAAATGGTTAATGCCCTTCTGAGAGGTTGACTCATATTCTGGTATCCTAAAGGGAGGGAGTCCTAGTGATGGCAGAAATGCAAATTTCCCCATATGTCGCCCCAGAGCAGTCTGTGGGGAACAACATGGATTGTTTTGTACAGTATACTTTCTAATGATTTGTCCAAACTGATTTTATATTACAGAGTCACACATTGCTCTTGGGTTTTTCTCCCCAGATTTTCTCCCCAAGTGGATTCTTTAATGCTTTTAACAAAGTGATGAGTGGGTCTTTGTATATTCTAAATGTGTTTACTTCTGCTGGGACTGAAGGAGACAAGTATATTTGCGCAGAAGACTCCTAATATGGTTACCCATTCCTTTGAAATTGGCTTTATCTTCAAGTCTAAGAATTCTCTACAAATTGAATGCTGGGTATTAAAAAGCTGCAATATTTCTTATTTATAATAGGAGAGATAAAATTGTAGAAACAAATCAAAATAGAGATGGGATTTTACTTTCTTCTGGAGAGAATTATTGTGTAACATGAAATAAATCAATTTAGGAATTTAAAACATCTTTCTCTTCATGAAATTGTGGAGTTACTTCACTTTCTTTAGAAGTTTCTCTCTCTCTCTCTCTCTCTCCCTCTTTCTCTCCTCCTTCTCTTTCCCCCCCTCTCTCTCTAGTTCTAGCATCTGTTGTTTTCTATTTCTAGTCTTATACATTTTTTAACATGATGGCATGCATATTTTTAAAAGCCTTTACCAAATTGTTTTTTCTTTTATTGAAAATAATTTTTTTCATGCAATATATTCTGATTATTTGGTCCCTCCCCTCTACTATTCCCAGTTCCTTCCCACTACCCAAAGAAACAGCACAAGAAACGCATATACAACAGACACAAATGTTCACATACACACGTATCCCATAAAAAGAAAGCCATGAAACACACACGTGCACAAGCATACATGACACACACACACGTGCACAAGCATACATGACACACACGTGCACAAGCATACATGACACACACACACACACACACACACACGTGCACAAGCATACATGAAACACACACACACACACACGTGCACAAGCATACATGAAACACACACATGCACAAGCATACACACATGCACACAATGCCGTCTTGACTTAACATTATGAGACAAAGAACCCCTGGGCTTGTTTTGTGTTGCCCATTTACTGCTGGGCCTGAGGTCTACTGAAGAGTGGTTCATTTCCTCAGTTAGAATCTCTTAGAGAAAACTATCGGTTGGAGATAGCTTCCGAGTTAGGGATGCAGATATGTGTGCACGTCTCTCACTCAGCTCTAGGACCCTATTTGGTGCAGACCCATGCAGGCAGCCATGCATGGTGCCACAGTCTGGGAGTTCTTCTTGTAGATAGGTTTTGAGGGCTCTTTTTTTCCAATGTGTATTTCCAGCTTCTTTATAAAACATCAGATGTCCCTAGGTGTCTGGACTTTGACTGGGTCTTGAGTTCTAGTCTATCAATCAACATGTCTCTTTTTGTGCCAATGGTACGCGGTTTTTATTTCTGCAGCTCTGCAGTTGGAGGTCAGGGATGATGATACTTCCAGCAGTGCTTTTATTATTCAAAAGTGTTTTAGCTATCTTGGATGTGTGTGTGTGTGTGTGTGTGTGTGTGTGTGTGTGTGTGTTTCCAAATGAAGCTGAACTTTGTTCTTTTAAAATCTGTGGATAATTTTGCTAGAATTGGTGGTATTTGCCTTGAAATTACAGATTGCTTTTGGTAGGGTGATCATTTTTACTCTTTCTATCCTCCCGATCCAGTTTCCTGTCTTTTGACAATAATCTTAGCTGTTACTTATTATGTTCTTGCACTGATGTCTAGCCATCTGGGTTTTGTAACCTAGGTGCTGATAACCAGTCTTGTATTTTTTGGATGGGTATTCTGTTCCTTGGCCTCTCTCTCTCTCTCTCTCTCTCTCTCTCTCTCTCTCTCTCTCTCTCCCTCTTCTCCTTTTCTGGTTCTTCGGAGAGTGTGGTGCCTTTGAATTACCTGGAAAGGAATGCTTCAGAGATTTTGCCAGGTGTGGCTACTAGGTTTTGTTGTGGTGGTGGTTGTTTTTCTTATAATGTGTTTCTTGGTATTCAGAACTTAGGAATGAAGATGGGTCAGGAGGGGAGGGGGTGAGACAGCCCACTTTGCTTATTCACCTGAGAATGCTGACAGAGAGGGAGAAAAGGCAGTAGTCTATGAAAGAGCTGGGGATGAGACTGGGGGATTGGATTTGGAGGAGAGGAGGGAAGTCTGAAGGTGGTCTATCTGCTTACCTCAGGATGGGTTCCCACGGAATCCAGTGTTGCAATTTGGCACTTAGACATTTGACTGCAGTTTTGACCGAATGGCTGGATCTGTTGCTTCTGTGTAGTTCTGTATAGTATTTGATTTAAAATTATGTATATAGTTATCTTGGAGAAACAAGAATATGGCCAAATGGCTGGCAGCACCAAGCAGCTAAATCTCAAGCCTAGCTACTGAAGTGTTTCACCATGCATATTCTCACTTATTGCTTTCTCTTTAGTTATCTTCCTTGTTTGCCATCTTGAGTCTACTATAGACATATTTTCCTGACATACTCAGAGATAGGAGAAAAAAAAAGAAAAAGAAAAAAACCAATAAAACAGAGAGACGTCATTAATCCCTTTTTGTTAATATTGATGATCAGGGTTTATCTTCATTGGTCAACCTTCCATAGCTAATATTTTTTTATTAAATATTTTCTTTATTTACATGTCATATGATTTCTCCTTTCCCAGTTTCTCCTCCAAAAACCAACCAACCAACCAACCAAAAACAACAAGAACAAACCCCTGTTGCCTCCCCCCTCCTCATGCCTGCCACCCCACCCTCTCCCACTTATTGGCCCTGGCATTCCCCTACACTGGGGCACAGAATCTTCACAGGGCCAAGGGCCTCTCCTCTCATTGATCGACTTTACAATCCTCTACTATACACATGCTGCCAGAACAATCAGTCCCACCATGTATAGTCCTTGGTAGATGGTTGAGTCCCTGGGAGCTCTGAGGGTACTAGTTAGTTCATATTGTTGTTCATCCTAAGAGGCTGCAAACCCTTCAGCTCTTTTGGTCCTTTCTCTAACTTCTTCATTGGGGACCATGTACTCAGTTCAATGGATGGCTGTGAGCCTCTACATGTGTATTAGTCAGGTACTGTCAGAGCCTCTCAGGAGATCATAGCTAATATGTTTTGGGAGAGTATTTTTCCTTAAATTAGAATGATAGTGAGCCTCATGTTGAAGTTTGAAACAATAGTTGTGAACTCACGTATTTTATGTGTGTATATATACATACATATATGTACATATATGTATATATATGTGTGTATGTATGTATGTATGTGTGTAATTATTCAGAATGCAACAGGTATAAAAATACTTATACTATTAGTTTTATTATTGTCTTTTGGGAGAAGGTAAGGTAAACCTGGAAGCAAAGTCATAAAAGGTGATACAAAACGTAGGAAAGAAATCAGGAGTCAAACTCCATCAGCCCAGTGACTCGGGTTCCTTCCCGTCTGTCTGGGCTGGTGTCCAGAGTAGACCTTGGGCACAAGCTCTGCAGACAGTCCCACAACACCCAGAGGAAGCTCCACTCCCAGGCACTCTGACACACCCAGGATCAGAGGTGAGGAGAAATTAACATCTGTCCCAACACTGGGAGTAACTGGGAGCAGTGGGACCAGGCACACAGGAACACCACTGGCCCAGTGACTCAGGTTCCTTCCAGTCTGTCTGGGCTGGTGTCCAGAGTAGACCTTGGATGCAAGCTCTGCAGCCAGTACCACAACACCTAGAGGAAGCTCTACTCCCAGGTGACCTAACAAGCCCAGGATCACAGGATCACAGAATCACAGGATCACAAACACAGCTTGACTCTGAGGAGTTCTGACACAAACAGGA